>LOND01001250.1:10862-31423 GCA_014220965.1 Paragonimus kellicotti | reverse complement strand
AATGTTCAGCCTACCCGTCAAGTCGACGTGATTTATTGGTGATAAGTGAACCATCTTTTTCACATATGGTCTCACACCGACTCGACGACCAGTACAACCACGGATCAGGGAAAAAAGCCTTCTGCAATTCCAGATAAAAAGGCCCTTTCCATCTCTTTCGACTGTTCGACCAAGTAGTGCTCACGGTCTTTGCGCAAGCTTTTAGTCAGCTTGCGTTTAAGTTCTCGACGGTCGTCATCATATTCAGAACCAGGTGGGATCGAGCGACTTGTTCATGAGGTTTATCGACGTGATGGAAATCCAGTTCTGTCGCAACTGAACAGCTCCTTCGGAACATACCTCTTCACAGCATGTTTTCATAGCTGCGGCGATTTGTTCCCAGTGTTCGTTAGGATCACTCACCTGACTCGAACTGGGCAACTTGTTCACCAACGCCTTCTGGTAAGCGTTCTTTACATCCTCATTGCTCGAACGCCAATTGAGTGCCTTACATTTGCAACTGTGTGTCCTCTGGGCAAATGACAAAACAAAACGGGCACGCACAACAGCATGGTCCGAGTCCAGGTGGTTGCTCCAAAAGGCACGACAGTCCTTAACAGAGTGGCGCCACCTGTAACTGACTGCTATATGATCCAACTGTGTCCACGGCTGAGAAGCACACGGAGGTCTCCATGTAACACAGTGCTTCTTCCTGTGTTGAAATGCGGTGCTCGAAATATAGAGACCATGGGATGCGCACAGCTGCAGCAGTCTGTCGCCATTGTCAGTGCGTTGTGCCCGGACACCAAACATACCTCCCAGCCGCTTCTCGTCCGGGGAAAGCCGACCAAGCTGGGCATTCAAATCGCCCGCTAGTATGATGATGTCTGAGTGTTTAGTTTGCTTCAGAAGGTCAACGAGGGCGTCATAGAACGCATCCTTGGTATCATCCGAACAGCTGTCTGTTGGAGCGTACGCCGATATAATGAATATACAACGTCTTTCTGATTTGCGTCGACAGACTTTTACCGATGTATTGAGTCTGACAGCGCACAAGCGACTGTTCACTGGGATCCAATCGAGCAAACATTGCTCTGCTCTGGAACTCAGTGCGATTCCCACTCCAGCTTGACCGCGAGATTCAGCTTCGGCGTCACCAGAAACCCTGAGAGAGAAGCGCTTGAATCGACAGTTATCTAGAGGTGAGCTCAAATGGATAACGGTGCTAGAATCGTAGACTCGCGTCTCCGACACGCAGCACACATCAAGCTCCAGACTTGAGAGAGTACTAGCCAGAGCAGCTTGCTGACCGACTTGTCGGAGAGTGCGGACATTGAAGGCGCCAATGTTTACCGGTTGTCTTGGCCTCAGAAAACAATTATCGCCCGAAGGCACATGGAAGGCAGAAGAAATGGGGGGTAAAACAGTAGGAGAAAGTCGTGTTGGTTAGTAATGTCACTGTCGGGAGAACGATAACTTCTGATACTTCCCGGTCGTTTATGCCGCGGAAGAGGGTTGACTTGAGGGACCCCACCCCGAGTCTGACACAATAGTCTGACCTGTGACAGGGTTCTCTTGGGGACCCTACCCGGAGCCAATGACTCAAAGTCTGACTCACTTGGCAGTGAGGGGCTTGCCTAGCCCGAGGGCGCAGTGAATAAGACATTGATGTCTGATTCTGAGCACTGCTGCGCGCAGTGGATGTACTCGAAGCTACACCTTACAAACACGCAACCAAACTGTAATTAAAAGTAAGGCGTCATCTACCCGGTTGTGCAGTTCGTGATCATCCAAACCGCTGGCTGGAAACACGCCCAGACGTAGCAACGTGTCTCAGTCAGTGACGAGCCAATATCCACAAGATATTTGGCCCCAACTTTTCTCTTTGTTGAAGCTTCATTGATCTCCTTTTTCCTATCGCTTATGTTCTTCTCCGCTGATCACACTGCTACTTCGCGGGCCATTATCGGGACCAACGGCTGCACGGGCCATAGTACAAGAAAATGTTGGTGGATTATTTCATCATCGACGCCTGTGTTCGATCGTTTGCATCGAGTGGTACCAACGTGTGAGCAACGACACGGTTGAGAAGCGGATAAGTGGTAGAGTGCAAAGCGAGGTCCTCAGTTCAATCTTTAATTATGCACATAGTTAGATGGTTAGACCGCGTCCTGAAAAGGTCGGTAATTCATCTGCCACGCCGAGTTTTTTGTTGATGCTGTGATTGACGTGAAATGCAAGATGGACAGATAATGACTAGGAAAATCACCAGATGATTAGCTACTGTAGGTCGGTATAGTTCTTCTGGGTTGGGGTCATCACGAATCACAAAGTCGGCGGCTGAAGACGTCGAGCAGGTTGGCGGCTAAGGCTCAGTAGCGCGAACGGTGCTGTTGGTTGGTTGGGTTTTGTGTGAAGTAGATACAATTAACAACATGGAGTAGTGTGAACCACCTTGCCGATGATTCCCCATCCTCATTTACAACCGACTGTAGTTGAAATGTGTAGGCACCTTGAGAGTGGACCGGATGCGGTGTGACGGCTTGCGCATCTCGATGACCTATTGGGCTAAACTGGACGGTGTGATCACCACACCGACAGTCACTCATGCCAGGCAGGCCAATGGGTAGAGGTCTGACAAACCACACTCTCTTTGGTCCTAGAGCTCAAGTTATTGAAGCGTAATAAGGCTCCTGGACCAGACCTCCTCTTCCTTCTCTTTTCAAGGATGGCGGGGAGAGGTTGATATCAGAACTGACAAACTCCAGACGATTTGGGAGACTGAAGAGGTACCTCGCGATTGGTGCTTGTCAACAGTAATTCCCGTTTTCAAAAAGGGGGCCCGAAGTCTGTGACAACCACAGGCATCAGTCTAGTGTCTGTTGCGTCCAAGTTACTCACTGGCCTCATTTTACGTCGGCTCACTAAAGCCCAGAGAAAGTCAGATACGTGAAGAACAGGCAGGATTCCGATCCGGTCGAGGGTGCGTTGACCACATTTTTACCTTGCGACGGATCTTGGAACATCGGCACTCTTATAGGCAGCCGACGGTCGTGGTCTTTTTGGACCTGAAAGCTGCTTTCGATTCAGTTGCTCGTAACGTTCTCTGGAACTTTCTTCGCAAGGGAGTACCAGGGAAATACGTGAATCTGTTGAGATCACTGTATGCTCACTCTGCAAGCAGGGTGAGAGTTTATGGACAACTGTCTCGGGCGTTCATCACTTCTAGTGGTGTTCGTCAAGGGTGTCCGATTTCCCCTTTCCTGTTCAATTTTGTCATGGACGACATTCTGGAGGGTGCGCTTGAGGAGTCCAGTGAACTTGGTGTTGAGCTTCTTCCTGGCGCTCGGTTGACCGATCTGGAGTATGCGGACGACATTGTCTTACTTAGCCCCTCTGCCGAAGACATGCAGACCATGCTGAACAAGGTGAGTGACCGGGCTGGTTTGTATGGAATGCGCTTCGCACCTTCAAAGTGCAAAGTGTTGCTTCAAGACTGGGGCATTTCCACTCCTACTTTCTTTATTGCAGGTAATCCGCTCGAGACTGTGGACAGTTTCACATACTTGGGTAGCACTATCTCGTCAGCTTGTAATATTGCTGATGAGATATCAGCGAGGATAGCAAAGGCACGAGTTGCCTTTGCCAACCTGCGTCATCTGTGGCGTCGAAAAGACGTTCGATTGTCGCTGAAAGGAAGAGTATATAATGCTTGTGTACGTTCTGTTTTGCTCTATGGTTCGGAAACGTGGCCTGTTCGCAAGGAAGATATCAACAAGCTTGCTGTATTTGACCATCGTTGTCTCCGCCAAATAGCCCACATTAAGTGGACTGATCGCGTGAGCAATGCGGCAGTTCGCCGGCGCGTATTCCGGAACGCTCGGGATGCGCGATCAATTGGTCAACTACTCACGTTGCACAGCCTGCGATGGTTAGGTCACGTACTCCGTATGCCAGCTGAGCGTTTACCGTCCGGGCATATGAAACCCTGACTGCTCCACTGAGTAAAGTGGGTAGGTGTCGCCTGCCTGGATGGGGTCCTCGTGATCACTCAAACCGCTGGTTAGAGACGCTATCCGAGATGGCGGTGTGTCGCAGTCAATGGCGTACCTGCATCCATACCATTTCTAGTTCTTCCGCTTAGACTTTTATTAATTTTCAACCTTCTTAGTAACGTTTTCTTCTAGGATATTCCACGTCACTGTTGAGGTGAGCGGCAGCCCGAGCCACAGTACCTTTTGGTCAGGCTCATGGCTGATATGATGATGATGATCCCGGAATATTTCAGGAGAATCCAGAAGAAAATTGATCGAAAATAGATAAAAAATTCGTGCAATATAATTAAGCGGAGGAACAGTAGTTGGTGTGAATGCAGGTATTCCATTGATCGCGAAATATGATTGTCTCAGATGGCGTTTCTAGCGAATGATTTGGATGATTACAAGGACCCCAGCAAGCCAGGCGGCACTCATCTGTCGTACTCAGTAGAACAGTCAGCGCCTTCGTATTTCATGCCGTATCATTGCTTGACCACCATCGGAAGGAAAAGTGGCCTTGGAGCTTGAGTTACTGAAACGTAACAAAGCTCCTGAGCCAGATCTTTCTCTTTTCTTCAAGGATGGTGGGGATGGGCTTATATTAGAAGTGATGAAACTCCTTATGACGATTTGGTGGAACTGAAGAGGTACCTCGCGATTGGTGCTTATCAACAGTAATTCCCGTTTTCAAGAAGAGGACCCGAAGTCTATGTGACAACCACAGGGATGTTACTCTAGTGTCTGTTGCGTCCAAGTTACTCACTGGCCTCATTTTACGTCGGCTCACTAAACCCAGAGAAAGTCAGATACGTGAAGAACAGGCAGGATTCCGATCCGGTCGAGGGTGCGTTGACCACATTTTTACCTTGCGACGGATCTTGGAACATCGGCACTTTTGCAGACAACCAAGACTTATAGTGGGTTTACACCTAAAGACTGACTTCGAGTCGTTTCCTTACGACCTTCTCTAGAATTATCTTCCTCGAAGTACATGAAGTAATTGAGATCACTGTATGCTCACTCTGCAAGCAGGGTGAGGGTTTATGGACAGCTGTCTCGGGCGTTCATCACTTCTAGTGGTGTTCGTCAAGGAGTGTCCGATCTCCCCTTTTCTGTTCAATTTTGTCACTGACCACAACTTGGGAGGTATGCTAGAGGAATCCAGTGAGCCTGGAGTTAAGCTTCATCTTAGAACTAGGTTAATCCGCTCGAGACTGTGGACAGTTTCACATACTTGGGTAGCACTATCTCGTCAGCTTGTAATATTGCTGATGAGATATCAGCGAGGATAGCAAAGGCACGAGTTGCCTTTGCCAACCTGCGTCATCTGTGGCGTCGAAAAGACGTTCGATTGTCGCTGAAAGGAAGAGTATATAATGCTTGTGTACGTTCTGTTTTGCTCTATGGTTCGGAAACGTGGCCTGTTCGCAAGGAAGATATCAACAAGCTTGCTGTATTTGACCATCGTTGTCTCCGCCAAATAGCCCACATTAAGTGGACTGATCGCGTGAGCAATGCGGCAGTTCGCCGGCGCGTATTCCGGAACGCTCGGGATGCGCGATCAATTGGTCAACTACTCACGTTGCACAGCCTGCGATGGTTAGGTCACGTACTCCGTATGCCAGCTGAGCGTTTACCGTCCGGGCATATGAAACCCTGACTGCTCCACTGAGTAAAGTGGGTAGGTGTCGCCTGCCTGGATGGGGTCCTCGTGATCACTCAAACCGCTGGTTAGAGACGCTATCCGAGATGGCGGTGTGTCGCAGTCAATGGCGTACCTGCATCCATACCATTTCTAGTTCTTCCGCTTAGACTTTTATTAATTTTCAACCTTCTTAGTAACGTTTTCTTCTAGGATATTCCACGTCACTGTTGAGGTGAGCGGCAGCCCGAGCCACAGTACCTTTTGGTCAGGCTCATGGCTGATATGATGATGATGATCCCGGAATATTTCAGGAGAATCCAGAAGAAAATTGATCGAAAATAGATAAAAAATTCGTGCAATATAATTAAGCGGAGGAACAGTAGTTGGTGTGAATGCAGGTATTCCATTGATCGCGAAATATGATTGTCTCAGATGGCGTTTCTAGCGAATGATTTGGATGATTACAAGGACCCCAGCAAGCCAGGCGGCACTCATCTGTCGTACTCAGTAGAACAGTCAGCGCCTTCGTATTTCATGCCGTATCATTGCTTGACCACCATCGGAAGGAAAAGTGGCCTTGGAGCTTGAGTTACTGAAACGTAACAAAGCTCCTGAGCCAGATCTTTCTCTTTTCTTCAAGGATGGTGGGGATGGGCTTATATTAGAAGTGATGAAACTCCTTATGACGATTTGGTGGAACTGAAGAGGTACCTCGCGATTGGTGCTTATCAACAGTAATTCCCGTTTTCAAGAAGAGGACCCGAAGTCTATGTGACAACCACAGGGATGTTACTCTAGTGTCTGTTGCGTCCAAGTTACTCACTGGCCTCATTTTACGTCGGCTCACTAAACCCAGAGAAAGTCAGATACGTGAAGAACAGGCAGGATTCCGATCCGGTCGAGGGTGCGTTGACCACATTTTTACCTTGCGACGGATCTTGGAACATCGGCACTTTTGCAGACAACCAAGACTTATAGTGGGTTTACACCTAAAGACTGACTTCGAGTCGTTTCCTTACGACCTTCTCTAGAATTATCTTCCTCGAAGTACATGAAGTAATTGAGATCACTGTATGCTCACTCTGCAAGCAGGGTGAGGGTTTATGGACAGCTGTCTCGGGCGTTCATCACTTCTAGTGGTGTTCGTCAAGGAGTGTCCGATCTCCCCTTTTCTGTTCAATTTTGTCACTGACCACAACTTGGGAGGTATGCTAGAGGAATCCAGTGAGCCTGGAGTTAAGCTTCATCTTAGAACTAGGTTGACTGACATTGGAAATGCGGATAATATTTTCTAACTAGCCCCTCCGTCGAAGATATGCAGACCATGCTGAACAAGGTGAATGACCGGGCTGGTTTGTATGGAATGCGCTTCGCACCTTCAAAGTGCAAAGTGTTACTTCAAGACTGGGGCATTTCCACTCCTACTTTCTTTATTGCAGGTAATCCACTTGAGACTGTGGACAGTTTCACATACTTGGGTAGCATTATCTCGTCAGCTTGTAATATTGCTGATGAGATATCAACGAGGATAGCAAAGGCACGAGTTGCCTTTGCCAACCTGCGTCATCTGTGGCGTCGGAAAGACGTTCGATTGTCGCTGAAAGGAAGAGTATATAATGCTTGTGTACGTTCTGTTTTGCTCTGTGGTTCGGAAACGTGGCCTGTTCGCAGCGAAGATGCGAACGGATTTGCTGTGCTTGACCATCGTTGTCTCCGCCAATTAGCCCACATTAAATGACTGATCGCGTGAGCAATGCGGCCGTTCGCCGGCGCGTATTCCGGAACGCTCGGGAATGCGCGATTAATTATTCAAGCTAATCGCATTGCACAACCTACGATGGTTGGGTCACGTAGTCGCATGGCAGCTGGGCACTTGCAGTATCGGGCATTAAATAATGATACCGCCAACTTCGGGTTAAACCGCGTGGATAATCAAGCAACAACGTGGTCACGAAATATGAAGACCCTGACTGTTCCACTGAGCAAAGTGGGTAGGTGTCGCCTGCCTGGCTGGGGTCCTCGTGATCACTCAAATCGCTGGTTGGAGACGCTATCCGAGATGGGAGTGTGTCGCAGTCAGTGGTGTAGCTACATTCACATCACTTTTAGTCTTTCCGCTTAGTATTTTTTTATTTTTAGCCTTTCCGGCAACATTTCTTTAGACTATTCCACGTCACTGTTGAGGTGAGTGGCGGCTTGAGCCACAGCATTTTTAGTCCGGACCGTCATAATGTCATGATGATGATGATGACGGTCCGGTTGTGGTCAGCTGATGTGTTTCTCGGAATATCCAAGGCACCTGTTAATTCGACACGATTGGTTGGTAACAAATGAACCATCTGTTTCAACTGTCGTTTCACTTACATCGATCTAACGACAGTTACAACTACAAGTCAGAAAAAATAGTATTCTGCGTGTCCATGTGGAGTTGCTCGTTTCATCTTTTTCGATTTCTCTACCAAGCGATGCTCATGGTCTGTGCAAACTTTTTCCCAGCTTGCGTTTAAGTCTCCGGCGGTCGTCATCATATTCATAGTCAGATGAAATCGAGCGAACCTTGTTCATTGGATTCACTGACATGACGGGAATTCACTTCTCTGCTAACTACACTGCTCCTTTGGTACATTCCTCTTCACAACAAGCTTTCATGTCCGCTGCGACTTGTTCCTAGTTAGGTTGGGTCAAGTTCTCTCACATCACTCAGACTCAACAATTTATTCGTCACTAGCCTGCCCGTCACATCATCTGTCCAGTACCCGGGTAAACGGGTGGACTAGCCCAACGCCACCGGGCACGCCTTCAGGCTGCGGATTGCGGAACGGCTTTTTACATGCGGGCCAGCTACGAAACAAGCGGGGTTCTTCCGGCGAATAAGCAGTTGAGGACAGTGAACAGTAGTACTTCCGGGGCGTGATAGATTCACGGTTGGCAACCGGGTACTCTATTAATAACACAATTGAGGGTTCAGACTATTGTCACTTTAACTGCTCCCCAAGTTTGGATTGCTGGACGGTATTCGCACGTGATATCCAAAATATGGTCTCTTTGTAGCAAATATCATGCAGTTGGAGGCCTGAAAACCTATCTTGTCTTTTTTTTTTTTTACGGCAGTCCAAGCATTCTGGGTATGTCAACTTTCCTGATGTTGTTGTTTGTTGAGGTATCAGTGCTCACGATTGAACTTTATTCTTTTGCTTCCTTCCATTTTAGCTAATGTCTGACGAATCTATTCCACTCGTTGAGATTTTTGTTCGAGCCGCTCGTTCGAATAAACAAGAAAAGGGACCCAGTCTCATCGGACAGCAGTGGCTGATGGTGCTGCGTGCTTTGGAGAACAAACAACTGATTCGACTACAGGTCACGCCGACAAGTCTGCAAAATCCTCCAACGAATTACAAAAATCTTTGTCCCGCACGCTATCTTCCTATGGCATGGGTTGTGAGCGGTCAAGTGAACGGCCAAGACGCCTCGGGTATGTCTATTTCATCTGCAGCCCATCTGGAGTCGTTTATGAGCAAACTTGGACAGGCTAATCTCAACCCAGACTTAGACATGAAGGATGTGTGCAAGGCGGAAAAAGTGTTCGGGGATTTATACAAAGATTTCATGCACTACGTTCGGAATAATGTCAGTCAACGTCTGCTTTCGGACCTAGGCAGCCTAGATCAATATTTAGCCTCAAATCCGGGACCGTTGCTTCTAGGCGATCAGTTGTCGTATGTGGATTGTCAGCTGATGCCGAAACTACAACACATTCGTGTAGCTGGTCGTGCCTACAAACAGTTTGACATTCCGGAGCACCTGTGCCACTTGTGGGCGTACATTAGTAAAATGTATCAATCGGATGAATTTCTGTTTTCCTGTCCATTCGATCGGGACATGTTGATGCACTATGAGGAGAAGGATCCGTTTCCAAAAGATATTCGACCCAGTCTTATGGGTGCTGACTTTTTACACGACATTCCTGTGTCTGTTGAACAACAAACACAGCCAGAACATGCGGCCGGTGATGCGACCGCCTAACGAGCAGATGTTTCGGCCCAGCGATCTTGGTTTCGGTATTCTGTGACCCCGAACATGATGTGCGTGCGTTTGATTCAATCCTGTTCCCTAACCTAACGAATTATTTTCGCCTGTTTCCTTTACATCGTATCTATATCTTTGTACATTCCTGCCCCCGGGTCAGATAGACTGAAGGGTAATCCATTGGCCTATTCCCCATTCCATCTGTCTTTAAACCCTCTTGTGCACTAATCCATGTTTTTGCTTCTAGGACGTCAACCTGCATTCGTTTTGCTCAGAGTTGTTTTTTGTCAGTTATTGTGCACGTTTGGTTGTACAATTATTCAAGAGATAAATCGATGTGCTTGTTTTTGACGTCGGTCCATCCGTTTCTATCCTTTTTTGTAGTTCGGTATGTCCCCTACTGCCAGTCGAGGAGTAACTTTTGGCTAAATGCTTAGCTTATTGTCCCATCTATTTTAGATTCAGGTAGTTTCGATCCAATCACCATGATTTTGTTCACCATTCCTTGGTCGACATTTATCGTGCTCTTTAAATGCTGAATCGACGAAAGCTCATCAGCGATTACGCAAATCACCGTCCACTTAGTTTCTGGTTCAGCACTAGCTTCCTCTAGCTGTCCTCGGCTGTGTTTTACTTGAGATAATGGAGTGGGTATCACGCGGAGTAAAGTCCATTTTTTCCTCTTTTATCCGCAAATCTGGGTTCGTTCTTCTCATGGTTGTATGGGTAGAGGACGTGAACCGTCTCCAGGTATTTGACCACCGATGTCTGCGTTCAATCGCTCGTATCGGGTGGCACCAGCGAGTAAGCAACGAGGAGGTTAGGAAGCGGGTGTTTGGCACTGATTGTCAAACGAGTTCTTTTGTTCAGTCGCTACATTTGCACAGACTTAGATGGTTAGGTCATGTACTAAGGATGCCAGCTAGTCGTTTGCCACACCGAGCACTGTTTGCGGACGCTGCGGCCGACTGGCGCAAGGTGCGAGGTGGACAGATGATGACCTGGCGTAGACAAATGAAATCGTTCACGAAGGGGTTGGTCACTGTAGGTCGGGTTCGTCTCCCGGGCTGGGGCCCTCGCGACTCACAGAGTCGGTGGCTTGAGACGTTAGGTGAGATGGCGGCTAATCGAGCTCAGTGGCGTGAATGCTGTCGTTGTTTGGTCGAGTTGTCTGTGAAGTGAGTGCACTTAATGATGCGGGGCAGTGAAAGCCGTAAGGAAGCTGTCTTGCTGATGACGCCTTACTTTCACTCACAGCTCGGTTGTTTGTTTGCAAGGTGTAGGCGCCTTGATGTTGTATGTTTGAATATAGACGTAGCTATTTTTAGTAGTTAGGTCCACTTCCCCTCCCTCCTCTATTTTCTTCTTTCTTCCTATATAAGTTTTTTTTCTTTTTCTTCGTGGTTGTGTGGCAGTTAAGCATCAGTGTGAACCACTGATGTATTGCTGTCTATGATGATGATGATGATGATAAAGTTGCTCCAGTCAAGTTTACCGAATTAGACAAACTACACGGATTAGAGCATACAGCAACGCAGCACGAGCTCTAAGCTGATTTCGTAGTAAGCAGTAATTATCAGTACGGTACAATTTTGAAGTATGTTGTCAGTAAAATATTGTTGCAAGTGATCATCTTGCAAGCATCATTAGACAATGAATATTAGTACGCCGTTTTATTTTCAAGCCTACATTCAGCTTGGGTACGTTCGTTGCTTGTGCCCTTCTAACTGGAAGGTTCGTGCCATCAGTAGCCGGTCTGCGCCATGTTGAGGATAGGTCGTATGAACATGGTTATAAGCTAATCACCGTGCATTTTCGTGAAACCCATGCATGTTGATGGCTTCATTTCAGTAGATCTCTACATCACCTATAGACCTGGCAGCTGACGTCACTGATATACGAACTCTGCGGCACTGGTCAATCAGTGCAGTAGCAGGGCCATCGTTTTTTTTTACGTGCAATGAACAGACGCTTCTGACTGCCGAGCCCCCAGACCGATCATTGGTAGTGGCGAGCGCGGTCCGTTGGTGCTGCATTTGGAAGGCGCCAAACTATACCCCAAAAGTCATTCTCGGGTCATTTGTGGGAACCAAACTACTAAACGTCCAGCACTCCAAATTGGAGGACTGTAAGATGACATTATTTTGACAATCAGGTAAAGTTGGAACATTGGGATGAAAGCGCTTTTTCTACTTATCAAGAAGATGAAAGGCGAACAAATAGTCGAAATGGTTGTTCTGATCTTAAACGCGAATGTGCGGGTTTTGCTCCTCTGCGGCTTTGAAACTTAACCGCTGATAGGACGTTTGTTTTTTGCCGTCTGGAAAACATCTTTTGCGTGTAGTGACAACAGCACATAAGCAATGCTGAATTTGGGTGACGTTTTTGGAGCATAGACATCACTTCATGCGCAGTAGTTTCGCCTAATTGGTTTAGGTGGCTTGAACATCTTGCGCTGCCCGTTCCACGCCTTCCTGACTCTGTAAATGTGGCTAAAAACACTACGTGATGGGCAGCCCGTGACTTGTTTAGGGATTTGAAAACTAGCATGAATTTTGTAATCTTCTGACCTCATTTGGTATACTGACCATTGTTCGAGAGATGTAGTGTCATTTATTAAAATGAGGAATGCCATTGAAGGATAAAGCCAGTGACGGAAATTTAGCTGTTTGTTATTGTCGTCTTATCTACTGTTACACTGCTTCTGTTTAAAAGGACGTTTAGAAAACAAGAAAGAGATCAATATCGCGTGCACTGTAAGACCGAAGTGTATTTGTTATCGTTGTCTCTTCTCTTCTTTTGGCTTCGTGTATCCACTCTTTCCCTTTGAACATCTTTGTTACACCGTTCTGTTCTATGCTGACCCATTATGTTTTCATGTTCGTGTACAATTACAATAGTGGCTTCCTTCATTCGGTAGGACCTCAGTAGTCCAAGTAAAGAGCTGTGAGAAATGAGTAACAAATAATATCAGCAACTTGCTAAAGGTAATCTTGAAAATACGTGAGTACACACTAGAGCTACTTACCTGTGTCATCTCTCTGAGTTTCCAGCCTATAGTATGCCCTTGTGTAGACTCCTTCCAAATTTATTGTGACCTACCACGTAACACACTGATGGTCATTGCATTCTTGCTGTATTGTTATAGCAACTTATTAGGTTCACATTTCTACAAGACATGGACCATGCACTTACCGAGGGATTGTCACTTGTAATACATGCAAACAATGTAACAGCTAGCAACGGACTGTCCAGGTCTACGAAACCCGTAGGACGAAGTGGTTTTGTATAGGAGTAAGTAAAATTTGCCGTTTTGCGGAAATGCTCGTGAACCTTGGGGTGTTCCCGTCGGACCGCTGACTAGAGGACAACCACATCTGCCTGTTACAATCAGTGCGCAAACATCCAGTATAGAGGAGAACGTCCATTTAGTCTTCGTCACGATTCTAGTAAACGGACTTCTCGAAATTTCATTCAATATAGAGAGCATTATTTATATTTATTGATCATGTTATCTTCAACATATTGTACGGTGTGAGTTATATCACGTTACTTTCCTGTCCGCCTGTTTATTGATTTTCTTTGACGATCGACAGCCAATCAATAAGACTTGGCAACTGTTTGCACCTGTTTTTAGTTCAGCCTTTTCATGTGCCGTATCAGCTTACACACACAGCATCACCATGCATATGAAATGAGCGGAATCCGATTGTCTTCAATATTGGTTTAGGATTCTGAACAAAGGGCTTTTATTGTTCTGGTTTTTGCTTGTTCTATTGCAGTTCATACTTACTTGTTGTTATGGGTTATTGCATTTTCGTCATACCTATGTGTTTGGAATAGACGTAGTTCGTCGGAGCTAGAGTGACCTTTGAACCGTAAAACAAATTACTCGGAAGTAGATCAGCAGTCATGTGGTTGCGGATTTGAATCCCTATTGTCTGCTGCTTACGCTGCGATAGACAATCACTCACCCATGGTCAGTTAGTACCCGCGTCGTTGGCAGGATCCAGCTTCTATTTTGCCGTTGCTTAGCCTGTGCGCTTGCGGACTCTGCAGCGGCTCTGCTGGCTATATCGAGTTGAAGTCCATATTGCTTCACATGTTTCTATCTAAGTAGAAGTAGCCTACTGTTACTGAACACAAGTGTAACCTTGGACGTCCTGCAACAGCTTTTGTGGCACAAGGCGTGTGCTGTTTACGTGTCTGTTGAGCGTGATCGTGTTGCCCACCTTTGACAAGCAAATGTGATCGGAGAGTAATAGACGGGCGTTGTTAATACTGAAGCTGTTTGAGTCCAGTGGACATTCGCGCGACGGGTTGGCCACAATCTTGAATATTGTTCGATCCACCTTGGTGCAATTAGTAAGTTTCTAACCAGCAGTTCACTGAGCTGTCAGCCCTATTGTCACGTGCTCTACTCAGTGTTTTTACCACACTGGCTCTAATACACCTCACTTTTCAGTGTATGGAAGCTCTATTGTTTAACGGTTACAGTCAACCCTTGACAATGACATCACCGCTTTATTGCGGTTAAACGAACTCATCAGAGGGGTGGTAATTGAATTGGGCACGATCCGCTGGACATTCTATCTACATTATGGGCTGAGATGTCACAAATACACACGATGTATACTAGACTGTAAATTGCAGTGTTTGTTGAAAGAGCAAGTGCTTTATTGATTACAAATGAACATTTGTCTCATTCTTCTACACCAGTTGCACTAGCAAACTAACGGTTGGTATTAACCTTACAGCAGTCTGTTAACTCTTCATTTGAAGGTACATAGTCGGAGATGATGAACTTTTCGGATGTCTTGGCGTTACGTACATTAAAGCACAGACTCCTAATTAAGTCAACCATGCTGGTGCCGTCGCCAAATTTTATAAATGTAGCACGAGTGAAAAATCCACGTAGTACAATGCATCGCGCAACTGCGTTGAATTGACCAGCATTCAGAGCCCTTCTTCTGAAGTCGCATTTGTCTAGGATGATGTGTTCGTGTTGATGTACACTACATGTGTGTAAGAATATCCCCGCTATATCACCTTGCATGTGTCGAGGGTTTACATGTGAGTTGATTGTTTTTAGGTTACCTAAATATGGACGACAACAGACGCTACAACCGACTTTGAGTGTACGACAGGTAATCTAGTGGTTCCTATTGCACAAGGCAACACTAAGGTTTTACTCACTAACCATTAAACTGTGGTTCGACTGTGTGCCTCTACACACGAACATTTCGACATGGGGGTATTGCTTCTACGGGACGATAAGTGTTTCAGGTGGACCAGGCACACAGTTCAAACCGAACAATGTGGAAAAGTGAGGGACTCAGCTGTAACAACTGAAAGCTTCACGTCGCACCGTTCGTATTGTATGACCAACTGCCGAGGTTGAGAAGGTGATGTGTTAATTTATACAAGTGACGTTTGATGCTTAGCAGCTTGCAAACCACAGTTGGGTATCCATCTTTGAGCAAACTGTTTATTAGTCGAATGCCAACCAAAGTTTTCAATGTGGTACCTTCTGGTCCTGTTGACCAGCTAGAAAATATCTGAACCGTGCCATGCCTGTGCTAAAGGATGTTCTGACAGTCGTAGTGATCAATCTACTGGACCAGAACTTATACATTGTTTGCAAAGACATTAGTCTGATGTCACTGTCCTAGCAGCACTTGGTTTGCATAACCTTGAACATTTTCCAGCAAGAATTAGGGAGCTATGTCAGCTTTGGTTTTTGTCTGTAATCCTCAGTCATTCCCAATTTACTAACTTGCACAGCCAGAGTGCTGGGACCATTGTTTTACCGAACTGTTCCTATCAGTTTACAGCATAATGGATCCTCAAGTGTTGACTAGATGTAGTGACCGCAAAATGTACTCCAGACGTTGTCAAGCACATGCCAAGTGGTTCATAAAAGTGGTTGTTCATACACACCTTGAGATTTTTAATTCCAGTTCATCTTTACGCTGTGATCATCCGGTGTTGCTGGGAAATGTTCTACAGTTGTGCTGGTTGATTCTATCCTCTCAAACAAAAGAAAATAACGGGAGAATAAATGCATGAATACCGCGATCACCAAGGGTCTGCAGAAACTCATTGAAGACAGATTAAGTTAACCGAACTCCAAGTACACCGTCATGCTTTTCGGCAGCAGAGGATATGTTAAATGCTGCAAACGCCTGTGATATCAACTTTCTGCAAAAGGTTTTGTTACCGTTACTGAGACATTGAACTGGCGTTTCACCATTTTCTCCGGATTGTCCCATCAATGAAACAACATGGGTTTGCAACAACCCAATCATTGATCACAACAAAGCTGGCGTGGTACGTGATGTGCCTTCAAACTTAACGAGGCTGTCCGCATGAGTACGTTGCTCTCGGTTGTTCTTAGGAACTGCGCAGTTCGGTTGCCTCAACCTTTGTGTGGTTTATTTGCACAATCTTCGCCTGTTGGTGGAATCACTACCCCAATTCTTGCAACGGTTTCATCTCCAAACGTCTAGCTGCATGCAACTCTATCACGCTGTCAGGTTTAGAAAAGTTTGCAGTCACTTGAATGGTTACCCAACTGACCAGTTGTGGTTATCAGCTCTATGCTTGTCGACTTTCAAACTCGACCCTGCATACTGTTGCTCGTCTTGCCCACCGCATTCTATCAACTTGATATAAACGATGTAGTACTGTCTATCCGCTTCTTGAATTATAGTAATGAGTTCAAATTGTTAATTTACGAACCACTGTATTGTTACTAGCTTGACATGGTGAAGAGAGCTGAATCTGCCAGGTGATTACTTAACTAAGAGAACACAGTACGAGCACTTCCACACCATTAGGTTCTTTCACGTGACAACTAACTCTGGTGTCTGTCGCCTTCCACCTTCTCAACTTACATAGATGAAATTTCATCACCGGAGAGAGAGCGATGTTTTTCGTGCACTTGGAAACTATGTCTTATTGATACTTCTCAGCACGGATGCAATAGAACTTGCTGGTCCTGAACGAAGTGTCAAATGTTCGCAATACAGCAACACTGCAAAAGTTTCAATGAACAACTATGTCAGGGTGATTAATCAGAACTTTTACGACAGTGATGGCGGAAATGAAAGTATTAGAAAATGGATGTCAGCGATGCCTATAAGTAAAAAGTATAACTGATTAGTGAAAGATAGGTGCTAAAAACTCAGGCGATGTAATAGTGAAGTAGAATCCCAATGGAAAGCAGACGTTTAGAGAGGAGACGATTCTTCAGGCTTACCGATGTGCATACTATGCCTTGAACGATCGGGCGATACATCCATAGCTTACCTTGTGATTCCAGAAAAAGTTCAAAAGATTACGGAGCAAATTGGACATAACAATTTCACAGCAAATAACTTCTAATGAAGAACTTCCTGGCTGAAGAAACGGCTAAAGTACCTGTTGTAAAAAGCTGTTTACTGGTTTACAAATATCATCATCGTCATGGTTGTATGTAGTTTGAGATACTGTCCGAAAAAGTTGCTAACCACCTTCAAACTCAGCCTGAAGGATTAGGAGAATATGTTTCTTCAGAACTCTGTCTATCGATTGTCTTGGATAAATGATCTCTCAGTTATGGATCATCATCACCGTCAGTTGGATCCGTTAGCTCATTAATATAAGGCCGTCACACCAAATCAGGTACCAGTCTCGGTGTGATGGAGTGTACACACACAAAGGACGGAAGACAAGTGACATCGACTTAAAACCACTAAACGCCAACGAAACAAGGTCGACTTTTACGTACTCTCAAGCGAAGGTTCTATGTCAAAAGGTAGCAAATGCAAGATTTCTAAGTAGTTGACGGACAAGCAGACAGTCCTGGTTATCTGCAGTGTGGAAGACAATACTGTGCTTCCCTTGGCAATCTGAAAAAAAACAAGTATTCCTAGGGTGCGAGAAGGCAGAGTAATTCCAGTTTTGGCGTTAGGTACACATTTACTCCAAAAGCTTGGGTGAATGGAAATATTTGGAGGCTTGACCAAAGTCGTTCCAAATTAAATTGATCGTGAGGTAAGGGCCGACTTTGCGCGGTTAACTAACAACATGTCTGATTAAAACGTGTTTCGTGTTATTTGACATGGTGTTATGTATCACCTGCACATCCCCTCTGCAGCCCTTAGACGTAAAATTATTGCGGCCGTGAAAATCAGACAAAGGAAACCTGTCACCGTTCCATTTCGAAAGTGTTGGATTAGATACAGAATCGAGCGAGATGTCTGAAGAAGGAATGTCCTTTTGTTCGACACCCGTATGGTGCAATCCGATGTGTAATTCAACCTTAAGGTGCCGTGAACGCATGCTATTCCGCCATGCTCAAGGAAATTTCGTTCCTCTCGCTTAACAATCAATGGACTAGACAGGATACTAATCCACTGAAGGACCCGATAATGACGTAGTCTCGCCGTAACTGGCAAATTGGCACATTTGATAGGTGTGCCAACTTGTTCCTTTCTCATCACATATGTGCCAACATTCCATGCGCTGAATATGTAGTAGACAACCAAGGAAATGAAAAAGATGAGGAAGAGGAAGTATCCGCAGATGAGGACTTCAAGAAGATCTTCAGTTGGGATTATTCACACTGACCGGTGGTATCGACTTGCTTCCCAAAGTTACCAACCCTCAGTGTGTCTCGATTACGTATTCAAAGGAGATGATTATGAAACGACGGACTCTGACTTCGAAATTGGAAATTGATGAACAAGCTCTTTACAACAAACCAGTTGAACTTTTAAATGGAATATGTACCTATTCGTAGATTTATTTTGTTTGGTTTACCAATGTAGATCACTGCGGAAAGGTAGCACTGTATTTGGTAATATTTCGCTTACGTTTCCACATACCTTCCTCATATCAAACTCAAATCCAATGATTAAGTTATTGGACTGGTTGATATTTTGGAAGCTTTTATAGTATATGAAAATAATCTGCACATACCCAATCGTAAGAATGTACTCAGCGTCCGTTTTAAATTTGAAGGGAACAGTACACTTTACATATTACGTTGTGGGCACGTGATACCAATCAGGTGGATACTGTGGTGAAACACTGATTTACACTCTGCCAGTTTAGCACTCAATGTGTATCAATTATACGCATCGGAGGTGGTCGATGATCGTAAAATATTTTACTATTGATTCGAACTTCCGATATCATATGCTAAACACCCTTGCTAAAGATGGAACTTTAGCAAATATGTGTCATTGTAATTGGTAATATTATGGTGTTTGTTTCACAAGTCTGCACTATTTGAACAAGTGAGTTTTGTGGAATTACGTTAAAGCGTCGATACTTGATAATCGACTTACTCTTGTTCAGGTTCGCTTATCATCAGTTCGAAATTAAATCGACCAGTATGAGCACATTATAGGCTTGCACAACTGCAGACAGCATGAACTTTTTTATTACTACATTTACAACGTGAGAACACGTCTAATTACTAGAAAATCTTTCAGCGTTGCTTCAGGATATAATGCCAGGCTAGAACTATATGAGACCAATTGTTACCTCATCAAGTTTTACGCCGACTTCTATTTCCATAGAGAAGATGGTACAGTCGATCAATTGATTGCCTATTCTAAGCGTTCGAAAATGTGAGCTAACAAAGCGCCCCATTTCTTGCGCAATCATGCATTCTGATGTGCAATCACTGTTGGAGACATCGATGGTCAAACATAGCAGGTCTGTTGATATGTTCGACGTGAATAGGCCACTTTTACAAACGAGAAACGAAAACTGCGCAAACAAGCATTATAGACCCCTTCTTTCACTAACAACCAGAAGCTTATCCGGCAACCTAGATGACAGAGGTTGACAAAGGCAGCGCGTTCCTTTACTGTCCTTAATGATATCTCATCGGCAATATTACAAACTGACGACATAACGCTATCAAGTATGTGACACTGTCCATAGTTTCGGACCAATGGCCTACAATGAAGATAATTGTAATAGGAATATCCTAGTGTTGAAACAGTGCTTTTTACCCCAAAGGTGCGCAGTGCATTCCCCACAAACCAGCCCAACATTCCTTTGTTCAGTAGGTTCTGCATGTCCTTCGCAGAGGGCTTAATCAGGATGATATCATCCGCATACCCCATGTCGATCAACCTAGTGCCAGGTAGAAGCTTAACACCAGGCTCACTGGATTTATCTGGCGCACCTCCCCGTTTGTTATTGGTGACAAAATTGAACGGGAAAGAGGAACTCGGCACATTCATGGTAAACACCATCACAAGTGATGGATATGCAAGACAGTTGTCTATAAACCCTCATCCTAGTTGCAAAGTCCATATACAGTGATCTCAACAGGTTTAACAGACTCCTCTGGAAATCCCCTTCGAAGAAGTTGGTTCCACAGGACGTTGCAAGGAATTGACTCGAGGTCCACTTTTAAGTCTGAAACTACTATGGTCCTCGGTTGCTTGTAAGGGTGTCGTTGTCATAAGTCGCATGGTAGAAATGCGATCAACGCACCCTCAGTTGCAACGGAGTCTTGTCTGGTTTCACACATTTAGTTTTCTTTGCAATTGATGGACCTACTTAATATAAGGCAGGTGAATAACATGAACGCAATAGACAGTAGAATGAAGCCTTCGCGGTTGTTACACAGATTTCAGCCCCTCTTTTGAAAACATGAATTACAGTTGGTAACCCCAATTCGCAAAATACCCCTTCAGTTTCTCAAGCCGTTTGAAGGAGTTTTGTCCGTTCCGGTATCAATCCATCTCAACCATTCTTGAAAAGAAAAGATCTTGTCGGGGAGTTCTGTAATACCCCAATAATTTGAGTTCGAGGGTCGATTCTGTTTTAGAAATGGGCCGTCCAGATCGCAATAACTGCCCATACGG
>LOND01001249.1:42272-57723 GCA_014220965.1 Paragonimus kellicotti | reverse complement strand
GTCAGACATGGCTTGGCTCAGTTCCTAAGCCAGCTGTCTGGCACTAATCGTGTGAAGTCGAGTAGGAAGAAAAAGGAATCGACTTCTACCAAGCTTTGCGTGACAGGAGCTCATGCAGGCTCTTTTGGACCGAATGATCTTCCCTTGTCTTTGAAAGCTGTATGCATGCTCTACTGCTTCACTGTCGAAAGCTTACGAGAGATTCGTAATGACATTTTAGCGGGTGAGTGCAATTTCTTTCTATCGGAACATGCTATCTAGTCGTCAACGCGATTTTTTTGCGAGCCTCATATTCCTCGACCAAAATCCTAAACTCTTCACCTTTAAAATGAACTGGTTCTTGCATCGTTTGAATAGCGAATTAGTGCGCCCTTAAGGGTGATCACCGTCCCTGGTCTGATGGACACACTGTCAGTCATTTCATTTATCAACTTGCTTATTTAACTGCCGAGCACTCGAGGGTCATTTGTCCCGAGTTTCTGAGGTGCCGTCATTCGAGTCATTCGAGTGACCAATGACCTTGAAGAAATATTCACGATGAGTACGCCACAGTAAATTGTAAAAGTTTTGTTTGTGTCAGTACAAATTGTTTCGCGATGTTTAAAGGCGAGTTACTTCCATTATAACTTATAAGCAAAAGCTTGACAAGGAATTCCCATAGAAGATAATTGCTAGAGATTAATGATAGTTTTTGTGTATTGATTAGTAGAATACATCGTTCACATTTAATATTATGCTGCGCCTAAATTGACTCCCTTATTACTTGTTCTTACACTACGAACAGACTTTTCATCAGTACAATTTATACAGACGCAATTATCGAACGTCGTGAATCGACAAGTTTGCTTTCATTGGGCTTTTAAACATCCCGCCAACCGCCTTCCGCAATGAGGAAATACATATGTAACACTCAGAACTAGGGACTTCGAATAGCCTTAGAAATCAGACTCGGATTGAACCCCCCCCCACGCAAGTAACCAAGAAGACCTCGTACTGGTTGCAGTAAGCAGTTCTTATTCATGAGACAAGAAGCCGAATTTATGGATGTACAACAGTATTAAAGAAATCACAGTCTGTCATTGGCTGATCGTATTGGCACATGCAGTCACAAACTGTAAGTTAATTGGTGCAATACAGAACAAAGAAATTAGCGAATAACGGAAGGCGTAACATTGAGACTGTTCGTCCAATCCTGATGTAGTATCTTTAACGCGACGTTTGGATTGGCCCCTGTTAGATCTTCTATTGTGTCGGGGTTTGGATAAGCGGTGAATCGAGTAAATTTTCATCACAATGTAGTGGGTTTGTAATTCGATTTCTGGACTGAGAATGCATGACCAAGAAACGTGGCATTATGTTGAAGACTTGATCTCTGTTGTTGTGAAAGTCAATGGCCGTTAACTTTACTTATGGGCCATCATGTTGACAGACGGAAGCTGCTTTATCTCTAGAGTTTATGGTTCTTATAACCGATATTATTTACCGCACTTCATACTTATAACACTCTTGTACATCGTGACGTCTTACCACATGAATGTACAAGTACTTACTGTTGCCCGTCAGCACATTGAACCCCATCTCATTCAAACATTATTTGCGTAATCCAGGTAGTCAGGATAAAGGCAGTTCCTTCCCTCGAAGAACTCTAGCATATTTGACAACATGCAGCTGATTATGCAAAGTTAACCTAAGTTCGTTGACGGTGTCTAAATGGACAACAGTGGTGATCATTCCTAACGATGTACGTACTCTTCATGAAACAGGTCGATTCATCATGCTCTTCTTATACCAACTACATTGCCCGGACCGGTTTTATGACCGACAATACGTTTCTCTCAATGTGAGTAAACACAGTAGTGGTGCATAGCCGCGACGAAACTAATTATCAAATATTCGGAGCGTTTTTTCAGTGTGGATGGTGTTGTTTATCGCTCAAGGACTAGCTTTGTTTGCTTCGGATTGGCGTAATTTGAGGTGAAGAAGTTCGTCCATTCTCTCCGGTCGACGGAGAGAGCCGAATAACAAATGACTTGGCATAGGAAAGTGAAATTTACTACTAGGTTAGCCTACAGGTGGCGTTTAGTTTCAAGGCTGTAGCTTACATGATTCGAAGAATCTGTAGTTGGAACCGTTAGAAAATACGGAAGTTAATCAGTGAAACCTTTTGCTTCAGACTGGTGTCACAAGTCAGTCACTTGTGTTTCACCTCACTTTTGACATCCATACTATCTGAATTTACAGGTCGAATAGTGGTATTCAAACCTGCCACTCGCTGTAAAATGAACTGTGCACTTGTTGGTTTCTGAATTTGGGAGCTTTGATGCCTGTAATATTTTTATTGTTCATTCGTTAATATTGCATTGTAAGCTTGTTTGTATTGCTCGTTATTATTCATGTCGTACACTCTTCTCTTCCTGTCCTGAGATTAGCTCCGTTTGACTTTCCGGTAGATGTTGAAGTTACTAACTTAACTCCCGTTTTTAGCATAGTTTCCACCACCGGTTGGGTGGACTCTATTGAACCCATTTTTACTTAGAGCAGGTTACGGCCACAGTGGTCGGATTTTTTGTGTTGTTCAATTTTAAGCTGCCTAGTAGGGTTAATCCAAGTGATTAAGGTTTTGGTTGGTAACGTGGAAATTGCTTGCTCGTTCAGATCTTCTATCAGATTGTTTCACGCGTTAGAGAGGAAACCGATCATAACGGGGCGCTGATTTTAGTGAATAAACACCTTAACCTCAAGTTTTTACCATCGCAATCGTAACCACTTACGGTTTCCCGCGAAATTTGCCATGTTTGTTCTATCAGTGGAGTAACTCTCTAGGTTCACTGATATTTTAGTAGGCATATAGATTTTTACGTATGATGTCCCATCCCCATTGTCTTTAAGCCTGTTCTTCATGACCTTAGGACACCTAAGCAATACTGGTCTGCTGCTGTTGATGATGAGTCCACTTTACATGCAAGGGTTAATTTTCGCTTGAAATGATCGATCCTATTCCAGTCTCTATCTCTTCCTCTCATTTAGGTCTGTCACTGGGTGATCTACTTCCTCGAATGTGGCGTCTCATTTCGCGGAGTGGGAATGTTGCCAGCTGGGTGAAGATTTTGTTGGACTCGAAACCCAGCTGGCAAATTGAACCGCACGCTTCACATCTTATGCACATTTTCACAGCAGCTACCAGTAATTTGCTCAGGTTGGTGACGCATTCTTGGCATCGCTCGTACAATCTTCATAGACACGATTATGCCCCTGCTTGCTCTCGAGCGACTGAGAATATAGTCCGTTAAATGGGCTTGTAAACAGCCTGGCTCTCAGACGCCTTTTGAACTGCGGTACCTGCAAGTCCGACCGAAAACTAAAATGTATATAATTTATTTTCAATTAATTTTAGCCAGTGTCATTCTGCCACTGTTTCGAGCAGATTTCTGTATCAGTGTACCTGGGGCTACCATCCAAAACCACTTCTTGAGAAAGAAGTTCAGGGCACATGTAGTTGTTTTGCCTTTCTTATTCGGGCCTATTCCGTCATCTGCCCGTTAATGACAAGCAGATCTCAGTACAGTTGGAACAGTAAATCCCTTTTCAAAGTTCTGCATTCGCTGAACTAATTGCAAAGGCATGCAATGTGTTCTTATGGATAATTTATGGAAAAATTCAGGTCGTTCTTCACGTTTATCTACACGCTGACTGTTGCAACGCATATGTTATGTTATTTTCTAACCTAGAAAAGCAATCGTTTGGTTTTTGTCCGTTTTTTAGCATTTTAGATGACGTTGAGTTGTTCGAACTGACAAAGTCTTTCACCGTTGACGAGCTGTGCTCCATGGGCACTTTCCTTAATCACCTCATCTACGAATCCGTCCTATCCGTTCCCGACCGTAAGTAGTTTTGCCACATCCACTTATTCGACCATGCCTACAATTACCCCCAAAAACACAATATTGCTTCGTTCCCTTCTGTAGCCTGGACGCTCAGTGCTGGCTCAGATGTCGGTGCTTCTTTTGGCTCGAACAAGGGCACCTCCGACAGCAAGAAATGTGCGGCTATTCAGTTTGATTTAGACGGGCATACACTTCCCAATTTGTTCTCCATGTGTTTACGGCTCTTGTCTATCATTCACAAACGTGACGATAGACATTTGTTCACCTCTCCGGATTTTTGGCTCATACCGTGAGTGGAATTCGAACTGATTTTCAACTCCATGCACACTTTAGTCAGATGACATTGTAGTTGTGTGTTATTCCACGTGTGCACTCTTAATTCCCATCAATAAACGGCTAGCTACTGGCTGATTATTGGTTGAAGTTCATTGTACATCAAAGGGGAGCAAGAATCACATATTCAACGTCTTTCTTTGAATTAATTCGATCGTTTCACCACGGGCTACACTAGTCTCGAACAATGCACCTGCATTTGCTAGCTTATCTTGTTGAATACACAAGCCGTTCCTTTGAGTAAGGCACTGATGAGAAAAGCTCTCATTGCTGACGCATGCAATGTTGCCCATAACATCCCTTAATTCACGATTATTCCTTTCTAACGTGTACGGTACGCCGCGACGATCACCGGTTTTTTTCAAAAGCTCCCTGCCTGGAATGTAATGTGGATGTTCCCAAGCATTGGTGATCGTCACACTGTGACCCAGAATTCCAACGAACCTTACTGATGCTTTCTCGGGCTTTCTCGCGCATGCTTGAAATGTTTGTACGTTTTCATATTGTGTCTCCAGTTCGGATTTTTTTGTCGAAAAACGCAAACGACTTCTTTTTTTGCCTTTTGGTCAATTGCATTCTAACAGATTACAGCTCGATCCTCATTTTCTTCGTATGTTCCTGTTAGCCTCTTCTCATAAGTCACTTTGTTGTCAAAGTTTTCGAGATTTTATCGTCACAATTAATCGAATTAGTGGTAAGTCATTTCTAGCCTAATAATTTTCCTGTTCTTTATAGAAACCTCAAACTTCCCAATTTCCTCGCTGACCTACACAAATCGAAGCCGCATGCCGTATTTCTGCTTCAGAATGTGCCCCACATAATACCACACAAAGAAGTATGTTGTCTCGCTGTCCTTTCGATAACAGTTCCAACCGTTAACTTTCTTGCATGACATGTTTGTGTTGCTACTTTCGCGGTTTCCTGTTTCTTTTCATTGATGATGATTACCATTTTTGATGTAAGGCTCTTGCTTATAAAAATTTAATTTCGTTCTCCGAATGTGTCTTACCTAACAAAGTGTACGGTTTGCCCCTTTCTTCTATATATCCGTTAAACGTGTAGTGAGTTTGGTTTGGAGGCTTCCAGCTCTTCTGCCTATAAGCGAGATATTTCTAGACATCCTGTTCATAGATATCTTGTGTCCACTAGCTTGGTAATCTTGAAATTTCAGACTTTTTGATTAGCGGTTTTTAACATCTAAATTTTCTATGTAACCTTTTATCACTAATTAATAAATCTCATGTAATCGATTCTCTAGCGTGTTCTTCTTTTCCGTGATCGTGTCCGAGAAGATAAAGCCTCTTTGGGTGTGCAGACACGTATGAGTTGGCTGACGGATGATGGTCCTGTTGGAGCTGTGATTACCGTTCATCGAAATCGCTTAGTAGAGGTTGGTTTCCATGATGCCTTCTGATAACTAATGTCGACCTTATTTCAGGATGGTTATCAGCAACTTGCCAACCTGAGCTCGGCACAACTTCGAATGAAGATTCGCGTCCAATTTGTGAACGAAATGGTAATTAGTCGTTTTTGTTATTCACAAAAGATTGAACTGCTGTGCTAAAAGCAACTTGTAATGGAAATACTTTTCTCCACAGTGCACCTTACGGGAAGACAAAAGTAGAACAGGAGTCTACTGCTAGTCTCCGGAGTTTGATGGATTTTTGAGGAACTCTGGAAGTTACCGCCGTACTGATAAAAAATTGGTCATTTTCTGATTCAATTTGGTTTTCTCCTTTTTTCACCTTTCAGTCTGTTATGTAGTGCTTATTTATCGGATACTTGCTGTATAACTCCTGAACAAATGGCACCTGTTGATATCTTCAATGTTCAGATTTTCTGACAATTCTGCAGATCATTTTATGGAAGGTATTTTCAAGTCCGAAAGTTACTGTGTACTATTCATTTTGCATTTAAACTTGCGGTTCCAGCATCATCATCAACTAACAGTAGACAGTTTGGGGGTTCAAAGCAATCCACATCCCAGTTTGACCGCAGCGCCTACTCTATTGGATCTCACTGAGTGACTACTTTTGCTCTCAGTCTTGTTACTTTAGCTGAAGCGCCAGTGGGTTCAATTCCGTATACCAGTTTATGCTGCAAAGGATAACGGTTCAAATGCTGAAGCCTGTGGTGCAGACTGGTCGCCTCGACATTTATCAGCCCATATTGAGCACACTTGTTCAATCGGGGTTGTCTGTTTGATACAACCCAACGAGTTTTGATGTTGCAACTTTTGTCTCTCGAACCTGCATCATATATTGGCCATCTAGCTACAACTTCCACCCTAACCCTCGTCTTTCAAAGATTGCACGGATCGACAAGTCCACAAAACGTGTCCAAACCGTCGAAGGCCTGCAGTGAGCCCGCTTTTGGGCACGCTTGACTTCCGTTTGTCGGGAAATCACGCATTCCCAGCGCTTCAAAGTCCAATTAAATGAAACTAATTGGTGACGTATGACGCTTATTTCAGTATGATTTCCGCCATATGGTCTGTTACGTTTAACTTGTAAACCTTTTTAATCTGCCCATGATCAACTAACACGTAAACTTTAACTATCCTTGTAGTTATGTAAAGTCTGTTTATAAGTGTTTCAAATATTTTTTGGGGTGACTTTTCGTGATATGTATATTCATATATTCATATGATACTTCCTCATCAAAAGGAATATAAGATATATTATCTTCATTCAACTATTCAACGTTATACGCTTGCTTATCTTCCAAACACTACGGTATTCGTCATCGTACTTGTTTGATCATCTCAAATTCAGGGGTTGGACGAGGTTGGGATCGATTTGGACGGTGTATTCAAAGAGTTCCTAGAAGAAACGTTGCATCGGGTATTCGATCCCAGTCTGAACTTGTTTCGAGTGACAAGCGATCAGCGGATTGTACCCGTCACCATCTTCCCATCTACAAGACAACCATTTGCTGCTTTTCGAATTCTTGGGTAAAATGTTAGCTAAAGCTATCTACGAGGTAAGCCAACCAAATCAATTAATGTTTAAATTTTGGCGACCTTCTTAGCTGAACCATTTTCTCTCGTTAGAGTTTATCCAGTTGCACATGCCCTTCTCTGGATTCAATTTTGATTTACTTTTGTTTGCGGTTTAGTTCTCAAAGATCCATTCGTAGGACCTCACTGTCTCAAATCCGTACCTTCGGTAGACTTAACTGAAAAATTGTTATTCCAACGTAGGAAGGTAAAGGCATAGCTGGAGATGCACTGGGAAACCTTGGGTGTTTGTAACGTTCGAACAAGTAAGCTGTTGCAAGTGAGTAACGGTTGAATACCATTCGACCTTGGTTGGCACTTCAGTCATAGCGGTGTCGTGTTATCAAACACTGGCCACCCTGGATGCCATTGTCCAAGTTGGCGTTACTGTTTTCATACGGCCCACTCACAAGTACCATTTCTCATGATTTTTTGTACCGACCTTTGAAAATCGGTCATTGTCATCCACTGTAATACGCCGGTAATAATTAACTCAGTTGTAACGGTATTTTTTATAAGGTAATGTTTCGTTATATCAACGACCTCAACCCTATAAGTTGGGTAAAGGTGGTCGAAATGAATGTCACTCCACATGTTCGCCAAAATGGCATCGGTTCAGGGGTTACATTCTGAATTATTGCCTTATTTTTCATTCATTGATCTACTTTGTGCTAATTAGAATGACATCCAGGTGACTAGTTATATATTAATTGTCTAGACCCGATTTATTGAAGTCACTTTTAATTTTGTGTTACACTGTCATTGTCATACTCTCCTTCACGCAGGGCATCGTGGTAGACGTGCCGTTCGCCAATTTCTTTCTAACACAACTGTTAGGGCGTGAGAAAACTGGCTGTTACAGTTTTCTGGACGAATTGGCAACGCTAGACAAGGAACTATACAAAAGCCTTAGTTACATAAAAGTAAGTTTACACATCCGTTGTTTTATGTCATTATTTTCTCATTTGATTTTTTCTTCAATGCACTGCCTCCTTCTACTGTACTAAACAACCGAAGGTAGCATGCAGTTCAATTGTTTATCATTATTAACGTAAGCGACGTTTGTCACGTTCTGTAGATCAAGAAGGTCAGACAGAGTATTAAATGTGATGGTTGTTTTCTTTCACTCACACACGTCCCGGTTAACTGCAGTAATATTTGTCTTGTGAATTTGCTTGAGTGATAAAAAGGTAAACTGCATATAAAGAACATGGCTACATTATATCAATTCCACTAGCTCTCACGTTGGTCATTTTTAAGACATAACTAGTAGGTCTGTAAAATGCCCACCTTCATCTTCTATTTAAGCGGCTTTTTTCATTAGTCAGAAAACCTCATATATACGACGTGTGCCTCAGGTGAAATTTTTGGGAGCTTTCTGTTGTCACGTGATACGGCGTTCCGTATGTGATGTCAGGGATTTTTAAATGGGGTTCTCATTTATTCTGTTCACCTTCTATTATGTAATCTGGTTGATCAGCTTGCTGTTCTTGAATTAAATCTTCCGATC
Organism: Paragonimus kellicotti; assembly: GCA_014220965.1. Lineage (NCBI taxonomy): Eukaryota > Metazoa > Platyhelminthes > Trematoda > Plagiorchiida > Troglotrematidae > Paragonimus > Paragonimus kellicotti. The sequence continues at coordinate 48,998 of LOND01001249.1, read as the reverse complement.
GGTTTTCTTTCCATGCAGCATTACGATGGAGACGTTGCTGATTTGGAGTTCACGTATTCCTATGCGGAAGACTGTTTAGGACAAGTGGTTGTGCACGATTTATGCCCAGGTGGGCGTTATATCACTGTGACCGATGACTTGAAGTAAGTGGATTCCACATCTTTGTCCCGTGCGTTTGTTAGGTGATCACTTTAAGCTTCTATCATTTGTTTGTATCATCTGTATGTATACACTCATCTGTCTGTTACGTAGGAATGTTTATTATACACATGAATCTCGGTATCGGTACTCTCTACATAATTCAGGCGCGAAGACAATAGAAAACGGTCTCCTGTTTGTGGGGAAGTGTTTACCGAATGGGCATGATGGGCTGCAAATGTAACATTTAATACGCTTAACTATTCCTTTCAACACAATGGTAGCATTTGATCATTCGGACATTAAGCCTACTTGTAACTTGGTACAAGAGCTCACAAGTGTACATTCGTATGTATGAGGCCTTGTGAGTCATCGATAAACGCATTAGAATAAAACAACGTTACCAGCAAGTCGTAATAATCTACGTTTCAACTACCCCAGGCGGCCTTTCTCACGATTTCGTTCGTAATAAATTTGATGCGGATATCTTACGACGTGTGAGTCATGTTGAATTTCATTCCTGGATTGTGTTTCTAGGTTTCAAGCAAGCACTTTGTTCGTGTGAATGGAATGCAACCTAGAATTGCCCACAGCATCTACGTTCGGATGAAATTATGAGTCATCTCTTCTCAAAAGTGTCACTGGGCACATGCTCCGATCATACTAGAGCCCATCCGTGTTTTAGTGTGTTGTAGACGTAGTGGTCGACTAGTGTTTTAGATATTGGTGAATGCCCATTGACCTTTGTGAGCTTAACGTTCCGATGGGATTTTGTGGTTTGTTTTTTTGTTTAAGCTTCCGAATATACATAATTTGCGGCTTTTTCTATGCCCTTGCTCATCTGGAAGTTTGTTTCGATTATTCCCAGAATTGGTTATGTTCATCGCGTTGCCCGATTTCGAATGTACAAGCAGATTCGAGCTCAAACGGCTTCGTTTATTCGTGGTTTTTACTCAATTTTGAATCCGGATTGGTTGACTATGTTTTCTCCATTGGAACTACAGAAGTTGATCTCGGGTGACAACATTTCAGTGAACGTTGATGATTTAAGGTGAGCAGCGTTTTTAGATTCCTTTTAGAATTCTTACGTCAAACAACCGAATCATCATTTTGTAATTTATAGATGTCCCAAGGCATTCCCCTCAACTGATCTCCGGTATGCGTCCGATTGTTCCTACTGGGGTTCCGTTAGAACTATTTTCACCTCCGACCAATGCGGGCCGGTTCGCGTTGGCTCCAACCGTTCCCAACCGCCTTTCAAAAACGTTCGTTCATGGACTGTAGGAAGTATGAACGCAATTCTCTTCCCGGAGGATACGAACCGCCAAACACTTAAGGCATCTGCTGTCACGTCGATATGTGGTACTAGACTGATTAAATTTGGAGCAACGTATGCATTATCTCTTGTTGTTCTGAAAAGTTCTAAAATCCTTCAGGATGATACCTTGGGTATGCAAATAGGTGGCAAAAGTACACTAGACCATGTTTTTGACTTGGGTAGATGTGTATAAGAGACAGCAGTATGAATTCACTTCACGCATTTAACACTCTGTCCAACATCAAAAAAAGATAATATAACCTGAAAACGCACAGATATGTCTGCTAACATTTTTGGTTGCTAAAAACCCATTACAGTGTTTTTATCGAGGTATTTATAAGTAGCCGGCATAATGCACCTCCTTGTACGTCGGTATCGTTTCTTTAAGTGTTCAGGTTGGTCGTGCATAAATTGGCAGAAACGGAACTGCATAGTCATTGTTTGCTTCATTGTTTTTTTGTCGTGTTATGGGAATCGTGTGTTTCTGAGCCGAATGTCTTTCGTCAATTCTACCTTGCGGTTTGCCTCTTAGTTCGCTTTTCGGATTGAACAGATTTGCAGTTTGCTGTCGATGATGATGCAGTTAGGTGGTGGTGTATGTGATGTGGTCTTGAGCAATCTGAGATTTTGTTTCACTCTTCTGTCCCATGGAGCACTCCATATCGCTAGTTTCCCAGCTGGAGCCCAAATGATGATTCTCACTCACCGTGTATTCAAGGCAATCATAATTTCGTTTCTATGCTTGTCAGATTTTTTCCCTTTTAATTAGTCTGCTAATCTGCATTCCTTACATGGCTCAGATCTTTTGTTGTCTTGTGAACACATATTCAGTCTCCAGATACACTGGGGGAATGTTGGCCTGAGATGCCGTTGTAAACCCTCGAAAGGATACGCTGGTTCGTCCTCGATATAGCAGTGCGCTTGACAAAATCGGATTCTCCTTCTGGTAATAATTAACACGGAAAATCTCGGTCCCGAAAATACCGCGACTGTCCCCGTAATTTGCTCCCAAGACAAACCAAAAGACGCGTGCAAAAAAACAGCTTTGTTCCGTCCCAAAACGTGTGCGACAAGGCGAAAAATACAAGGTATTTATATGGTGCGTAGTGACCTAAAAACATTCTCGAATCAGAAAATAGAAGGACAGTTACCGAAAAAAATAGTTAGGGTCACTAAGCCACCAATGAGCATAGCGGAATAAAGGTCGGACAGGTAAAAAATAACCAAGGTTACCTCTCGACCGTTCTGGACAGTTCCGCTCATTCTGATTGGATTAATCGTTTTTCTCGAGCACGGAGGTGGTTTTGGACGGGGGAAAATGGACTCCCTAACAATTGCTTCTGATCCCGACAGTAATCCAGAAGATATACGGTCTGTATGCTTCGCACATTCTGGTCAGACACGTCTCTTTTGCTCAGGGTTAGATCAGGACCTTAAGACAGAGAATTGAATCCATGAGCTTCAAAAGTCAGTCGCTTTAGTTTTAACGTATGTTGAACTGTTTATTCGTATGGTGAAAGGATACATCGGTGGCCGTATCTTGTTTTCTTATTGTGCGTTGCACTGTTTCGCTTCCATTCAAAACCTAATACACTTTCAAATTAACTTTTTTCGTGATCATTCTTTTTTACCATTTCGCTTGATATCCTGCGATCATCAACTTGCTGTTTTATGTTTGCTGTACAACATAAGCACGTGGCTGTGATGACTTTTATGTGGCCGGATTTTAGATTTTACTCGCGGAAGAAATGTGTCAATCGAGGAACAAACAGTAGAGAAAGTGCAAGTGGAGGTGAATAAAAGATGTACAGAAGGCCACTGGTTTAAGGACATGTCAGCTTTGAACACGGAAACACACTGAAACGATATTCGGACAGAAATGCAGGTTTACTAATCCTTGGGAATGGGTTTGAACGGTGTCATACGTCGAATAGATAGGATTTTAAAACTCGCATCTGCAACTATACAGTTGGACACATTTTCACCACAGATGTGTTGTATAAATAGTGAACTGTCTCTCTCTTACTTTCATTTTAGAGCATGATCTTTTAAGCGTTTATCTCTTCTCAATGACAAGATGTCTGCTTGATGGATGATATTTTAGATCTCGTCAAGTCTTTCTGTTGTTTGTGGGGGCGCACCTGCGAGTTCTTTGATGATTCATAAGCAGATAATACTAACAGCATGGGAATTTTCGGATGTATCCTAGTTTAACGCCGCTGTTGACGAAGAACTACTCTGATAATTGCTCATGCACGTGGACTTTAGTGAAATATGCGATTTTGAGTTCTCTTTGTTCTTAAGGGATTGATGCGGTTAACTCTCGTGATTTTCTATGCTTTCTTATATTTTTTAGACAAAACACTCGCTACTCCGGTGGTTTTCACAGTAACCATCGTGTAATTAAGTGGTTGTGGGACATACTAAGACGCGATTTCACCGACGAAGAACGTGGCTTGTTTTTAAAGGCGAGTCCCCCGCTGTTTTTTTTGTTCTTTTTGCAGACATTCTCCGTTATCACCCAGTAGTTGCACAGAAGAATTATAAAATATTGCTACCTATTGGCGTTATGATAACTGGATAACTGGTATAAACTCCCACAAGTTATCCATTTGATTTTCGCCGGTGATACGGCTGACCAAAATGCATTAGTTCCCCCATTTTCACTAGTTTTTTATCAATACTGATCAACATCCATCGCGTTTGTGCATCCGACTCACATGATCATCGGTTTGGTTGTCACAAACTGCGTTTCAAGATCACGGTACGGTTCGTGTTTTTCAGTGAGAGGAGAGGGGAATGGTTTTATTACCACAAATTGCCTACGCAAAACTCTGTTAGTATCGTAAGAAAAGTTCAAAATCTCTCCCTTTACTTCTGCTATACGAAATTCATCGCGTGACTGCTCCCACTAACATTCCATCCATTGCAGCAACCCAGTAATACATCATGACACCAGAGAGAACTACTAAGTAGCACGTTTGATAAATTTCATTTTTCTTGTTGTTCTTATGAATCTTATAATCTTTGCAGATTAGTTAGCTAGCATGGGACGTGCAATTAATTCGACTGCCGACGTTTGTGGACCGTGTTCGAAGGTAGTAGGGCCTCGCAGCAAAGCCATGGCCTGTGACTTTTGTAACTACCGGGGTTCACTGCAAGTGCGACCCCGAGTTCCCCATAGACTTGTATTTAAGGCTCCGAGACTCACCCACTCCGGCCCTCAGATACCATTGTGTGACATGCCGACTAAACATTCCTAAGGATAACATCACCCAGGACAAAGACAGAACAAACAATTTAGTCAGTTCCTCCCTTTTACAACATACATCACCGATACTCCGTCACCAGCCGATCTTAACCTAGTTACACACAACCAAAGCCTTCCGCCTCTTGTAATAGCCAGTAAACTAGTTTCAGCAGAGCACACTAAACGGAAGCGTGGTAAACTCAATGTGACTGTCTCAACGAGCTAGTTTGTCCAAGTCGCCCATCAGCACGAACCAGGAAAGCTCTAAGCCGTTAGTCGAATGTCGTAATCACACAACTGTCCCCCAGCTCAGAACACAAGGCACAAATACGCCCAGGCGTAGTCACTGTCCCGAGTTCGCTAGACAACCTTATTATCTATAACGCCGCAGAAAACGAAAGCATGTTTCTCTATCAGGAAGGAGCGGGTGATCAGTTGCAATGGAGATCTCTGTGATCTACTTAGGCTAATCGTGGAGGATAATCCCACCCTATGCAGGCTTCGCAAACCTCACCAAGACGGCCGCTAGTGGCCAATGCGTGCCACGCTTGGCCAGATCGAAGACATTGATTAGGTTCTCCTAACAGCGTCTTTCGTACTCAGACTCAATGATTCTTACCTGAGAGCAAAACCTGATTTTCATCGGGTGAGTCAGAGAGACTCGACGAACAGCATATCGCAACCTCAAAGTTCCCAATACGATCGAACGTGCAGTTTAATTGTAAACGGTGTAGAGGAGCTGAAAGATGCGGATGCGTCGTTCGCTCACAATCGCGACATCAACTGGCGAAAGTTCATTCGAACCAAACTAAACCTAGACGTAGGTGAATGTGGAGCATGGTCTATCCAACGCCTTCCGCGCTCAGTACACTTGAGCTCCATCTCAGCCCCTAGGTTATTGCGAATCACCCTCTGCGTTAACTGGATCTACGACTTATGCGCACGTAAACGGGAACGGTAATAACGGTCAATGAAACGGCGGATAACAGCACGACGAATAACGGTAATGAACAACGAAGTACGGAGTATACGCGGTCAGTTAGTCTCTTCCCATCCAACCCATCCACCCGAGGCTACCGCATGAACACAGGGAAAAGACTGGCCTTCAAACAGAGCTTCTTTATGTCGCTCAGCCCGAAGACAACATGGTTTATGACTAGCAACAAAGCAAGGTCAAAAGAATGGACCAGACAAAAGTCCAGACAGTGCCGAGTAGGCGTGTAGTCGGGATGACAACAACAGTTGTCACGATGGCTGAGGACGTTCGTGAAGATCAAAGAAGTTTATGGCGATGGCAGCTATGAAAGTCATTTGCAAGTATTCTTTGTTAGTCTTCATATAGATTGAACATCACCCACAGTTGATCGCAGCTGTCGCATTCTCGTAGACTTTGTTAGTCTTCTTTTCACACAATATTTTCGGGGAACTGGCGATTTCCCCGACACCCTCCTTATAAGAGATATTGTCCATTGTCCTTCAGAGGTTGTACACAGTGAAAAACAACTTTTCACGTGAGCTTTGACTTCACACAGATAGACGAAAGTCTGAACCTTGAACGCCTGCTATTGGTATACCTCCTCTGGCGGCAAGTTTTGTCAAGATGACCAAGCAATCGGAGATCACCAATAGTCCACCACCTCCGCACAGCCAAAAAACCTGGTACAGCCGACCTCAAAAGGGTCGGCCTAGCTCAGGTAGTACCCGTTACACATCTGAAGGCAGACACTGCCCCCAGATAAGGGTACGCATATCTAGCTGGTGGTGTATGTTTACCAATGTTGATATCTCTAAAGAACAAAATGCAGGAATTGCGACAGCTTGTCCACTCAAAAAAGCCAAAGGTCATAGGTTTAATGGAGACGTAGCTAACGCCGGACACTTTCCTGGTTGCTCTGTTATTCGTAAGGATCGGTTGTTTATCTGTTAGCAGACGAACTTATCGGAACAAACTAATCAGGCTAGCGGTGACGGCTGACGAAATCACTCGTCATAGTAACCCAATACTGTCTTAAGAACTGGA
>LOND01001249.1:22038-38464 GCA_014220965.1 Paragonimus kellicotti | reverse complement strand
GACGGAGGGCCGTCTGCAACGCAATAACTGACCATTCGGGTCCCGTCGTCCACATGATCTGGTTGAGGCCAGCTGAACTGTTCTCCAAAATGTTCAGCCCACCTGTCAAGTCGACGCGATTGATTGGTGATAAGTGAACCATCTTTTTCACATATGGTCTCACTTACACCGACTCGACGACCAGTACAACCACGGATCAGGGAAGAAAGCCTTCTACACTTTCCAGATAGAAAGGCCTTTTCCATCTCCTTCGACTGTTCGACCAAGTAGTGCTCACGGTCTTTGTGCAACCTTTTAGTCAGCTTGCGTTTAAGTTCTCGACGGTCGTCATCATATTCAGAACCAGGTGGGATCGAGCGACGCTTGCTTATGAGGTTTATCGACGTGACAGAAATCCAGTTCTGTCGCAACTGTACAGCTCCTTCGGAACATACCTCTTCACAGCATGTTTTCACAGCTGTAACGATTTGTTATCAGTGGTTGTTAGGATCCCTCACCTGACTCAAAGTGGGCAACTTGTTCACCAACGCCTCCCAGTGTTGTGACCGCAAATACGCTTGGCCAGCAATTTCGTTTATTGCACGAAATCCCGTACAGGTCATGTTAAACATGGGACCACAAACGTGCACACCTAATTTTACGGATGATATGCGTTCACATACACTGGGTGGCAGTACGTTGTCATTCGCCTTTGGCGGCACTTCTTCCATAGCGCGTGCACACTATTCCAATATTCACTTCTGGTCCGTCGTCTTCCTGGCGTTGGGGCTTGCCCTTTGTTCCCGAATGTCGCTTGTGAGTAGTATATTACTCACAACGAAACTGCCTGTTATACAACACTAGTAAACGTTCTTCACACTCTCATCACTTAAATGCCAGTGAAGTACCTTGCATTTACGAGCAAATGTCCTCTGAGCAAAAATAAAACGGATACGCACAACAGCATAGTCCGAGTCCCGGTGGTTGCTCTAAGAGACACGACAGCCGTTAACAGTGGCGCCACCTGTAACTGACTGTTATGCGATCCAACTGTGTCCACGGCTGAGAAACGCACGGAGATCCCCATGTAACACAGTGCTTCTTCCTGTGTTGAAGTGCCGTGTTCGAAATACAGAGACTGTGCGATGCGCACAGCTGCAGCAGTCTGTCGCCATTGTCATTGCGTTGGGCTCGGACACCAAACATACCTCCCAGCCGCTTTTCCTTCAGAGGAAGACGATCAAGTTAATCATTAAAATCACTCGCGATTATGTCTGGGCGTTTAGTTTGCTTCAGAAGGTCAACGAGAGCGTCATGGAACGCATCCTTGGTAACATCCGAACAGCTGTCTGTTGGAGCGTACGCCGATATAAGGAATATACAACGCCGCTCTGATTTGCGTCAGCAGACCTGAACCGACATATTGAGTCTGACAGCGCACAAGCGACTGTTCACTGGGATCCAATCAAATAAACATTGCTGTGGTCTGGAACTTAGTGCGATTCCCACTCCAGCTTGACCACGAGATTCAGCTTCGGCGTCACCAGAAACCCTGAGAGAGAAGCGCTTGAATCGACAGTTATCTAGAGGTGAGCTCAAATGGATAACGGGCTAGAATCGTGTTGACTTACGTCTCCGACACGCAGCATACATCAAACCTCCAGACTTGAGAAAAGTCCCTTGCCAGAGCAGCTTTCGGCCGAACTTTGTCGGCAGAGTGGCGGACATCTGAAAGCGCATCATTGTTTTACTAAGTTGTCTTGGCCTCAAGGAATACATTCTATCGCCTGAAGATGCGTCGAACTTGAAGTAGTCAATACAGCGTGTTTTTCGGCAGTCGTGTTCTTCCTGAGTCCGCGCAAGTAGACTGGGTGAAACCGCATAGCAGCAATCCGGGATAGCATCCGAGTCGTAAAAGAACAATTGGCAGACAAAGGGCGCGTTATAACATTATCAGAGGAAGAGGCTTAACAATCTACGTCGACGCTGAGTTAGACGCAGCCCTAAATAAAGACCCAGTTCTGTTCTCACTTGCAGAGTTTCTGTGGATAAATGTTAGGACACCTCACTTATCACAACGTCATTGTCGGCGTCATTTATCGTGCCCCGTCCGCAGCCCCAGAATGGGATGAAGAATGCACAGTGCCATTGGACGGGTCACTGCAACTCTTGAATATCGCGCCATCCCTCTAGGCGACTTCAACCTCCCGTATGCAGGTCCCTCCAGCTGACTAACATCCGGTACTCCGGTCGCTGTGCACGTCAACCAACCCACGGGATGGAGAGAAGATCACAGACCATTCCGACTAGATATGATGTTAACTGCTGAACCCCAACAGGTGGATATCATCGAATGTTAGGTGCGCCATTAGATGCAGGCGACTACGTCGCAATCAGCTTCCGCTTAATATAGGATGTTACGATCACCCGCCCGCTAGTGCCAGCCCGACACAATTTCAGACGAGCTAACTTTTGAAAGTTTCGGGAACACACCTCAAGCCAACTGGCCACCACCTGAAGAATGTAGCACGGTAGGTGAACATCTGGAGCGTATTATGTTACATCTGAACACCGCGATAACTAGTTCAGTTCCACTTTACACTTCACGCCCCACCTGCAAGTCGTCCTTGGCTCAAACCATCAACCAAGCGTCTAATGAAAGAGAATGGGCCCTTGTGGGATGCATTTCTTCTTAAAGGAGATGGCGCCTCACACCTGGCATACAAATGTTGTCGTAACTCAGTGCACAGCAGCCGTGCGCGCCGATCGCAGTATCAAGTATCACTTGCCAGACCAATTGCTAACTGTCCTGAAAGATTCTTCGGGCACATGGCTTCCCTGCCCAAGTCGAAAGCTGCTATATCATCTCTCATAGAATCTTCAGGACTTTCTACTCTAATTCTGAGGCAGCAGAGATATTACGTGCTCAGTATGCATCTGTCTTCAGCAACTCCGCCGAGACGGAACCATGCGCCACGGTTTTCTATCCTGATCGTCCTTCGGATTCATCCCCTAACTTCACCCCGGCTAACGTACGCGCCAAGTTACTCCTGCTACGCGTTGATAAGTCACCGGGGCTTGATAAGATACCCCCACAAATGCTGAAAGAATGCGCAGATGAGCTGGCGGAACCGCTTGCTCGTTTGTTCCAACACTCATACTATACTGGTTGTATTCCAGCCACTTGGAAGCACGGCGTCATCTCTCCCATCTACAAGGGTGGGGATCGAACGAACGCCAGTAACTTTAGACCGGTTGCTTTACTACCAACCATGTCAAAAGTAATGGGCAGCATAGTAGACGATTTCGTAAGGAACCACTTAAATACTCACTCACTGTTGGCACCGGAGCAGCACGGCTTCAGAAATGGTCACTCATGCACGACCAACCTACTGATTGCCGCTGACTCGTGGACAAAAGCTGCCGAAGAACGCCTCCCAGTTGATGCTGTGTTCTTAGATTTCACGAAGGCGTTCGATAAAGTCGATCACAGTGTACTGCTGCACATGTTGAACACTCCTGAGGAAGGCCACCCGAGGTGGTTGAAACGTAGAGTATTACAACTTGCTCATAACGTTGTGTTATTCTCAATCCATTTATGAATAATATGGGCTTATGCAGTGGGGTTCGTTTGTGGCTCAAGCAATACTTATCCTGTCGCAAGTACACAATTACAGTCAATGGCAAGCTATCCAGGCCATTCAGCGCCACAACTGGTGTGCCACATGACTATACTGGGTCCTGTATTATTCATAGTCTACGTTAACGACCTCCCAGGCGTAAGTAACTCTCCCGTTGTGATGTATGCTGACGATACGAAACTTTGGCGCGTTTTACACAGCGTTGAAGACGCAGAAGACTTTCAAAGAGACCTAGATGCCTCTGCATCTATGGTCCCTGGAAAATCGATTGCCCTTCAACACGTCCAAGTCGAAGACTGCACATTCGTCATCACAGCACTAGAACATATCGCATCGGTGGTGCTACCCTAGCCACTGTCCACCAGGAGCGCGACCTAGGTACCGTTGTTACATCAGACCTCTCCCCTAGTACTAACATTATGCTGTTGGTAAAAAAAAAAGCCTAGCAGCAGGCTGACAATGCTTAAAAGAGTTCTCGGGAGTTTCCTCAATCGATACCTCCTCACGCATCTATAACACACTGGTAATGACCACTGCTGGAAGTCAACATTCAGGCATGTGCGTCGTACTGGAAGAAAGACGTCACTGCTCTAGAGGCTATCCAGAGAAGGGCCACTAAGAGGGTTGAGGGTCTATCCTCCTTGTCGTATGAGGACCGTCTGTCAAAACTGGAACTATTCCCTCTAGTCTGAAGGGCGACTTTATACTTAAATACGAAACCTTATGCTCCTCGAATCATTCCAACAAAAATCTTTTCACACTAGCCAATATAGTGAGTCTCACGGAACATAAATACAAGGTTTCTATACCACGTAGCAGCCTGTTATGTAGATGACATTGTTTTGTTGTTCGAAATAGAATGCACTACCGGCGACGATTGTCCTGGCACCGTCAGTCGATGCATTCAAGAGGCAGCTAGATGACTGGATTATCCCAAGATGGCCGTTGGCAGTCGGGCACATATAGCCCATGTACTTCATTGTTGTCATTTCCTTCTTCTCCCGTCTTTTCCTTCTCCGTATAGTCTTGTGTTCAATCACCCCATTGTTATACAACAAAACGGGGCAACCTCCCTAGGTGCTCCAACACTCAACACACCTCACATACTCCCACCATTTCAGCAGTTCACGTGATCCGAGCAGACGGACAACAATCTGACTGTCAAACTGAGATCGAATCTGCTGTGAAACTACACATCTTGCGCTACCGATTCATATCAGAATACCTTGAGGTGAGGATACTGTACGAGTATTATACTTCCAGCTTCGCAAAAAAACAGTGAACCCATTGAAACTACTTTGTACAGCAAAAGACGTAAAATATCGTTTCATTGTCAGTTCCTTGGTGTTGCATGACTAACGCGATCAGGCAAATTCAGGTAAATCGTTTCCGTCGTAATCGGCGAATGGATACGCATCGCGGTTGGTCTTATTTTAAGCAACACTCTTAATGCTGACTAATGTCACCAGTCTACTAACTTTGTTGAGTTGGAAAGCGCGCTGATCATACACCCTTGACGATCATCATTAGAAGTGATGTACGCCCGAGACAGTTGTCCATAAACTCTCACCCTACTTGCAGAATGAGCATACACTGATCTCAGCACATTCACATATTTCCATGGTACTTCCTTACGAAGAAGACAGCTGCAGAGAACGCTACGAGCAGCCAAATCGTAAGCAGCTTTCAAGTTCGAAAAACCACGACGGTCGGCTTTCCGTAGAGATGCCGATGTTCCAAACCTCGCAAGTAAAAAATGTGGTCAACGCACCCGACTCGGTCTGAAATGCTGCTTTTTCAGGTACTGACTATCTGCTGTAGTAAGCCGATGTAAAATGAGGTCAATAGTAACTGGAAGCAACAGATACCAAACTGATGCCTCTGTGGTTGTCACATAGACTTCGGGCCCCCTTTTTGAAAACGGGAATTACTGTTGACAAGCACCAATCGCGAGGTACCTCTTCAGTCTCCCAAATCGTCTGGAGGAGTTTAGTCAGTTCCATATAACCTCCGCCATCCTTGAACAGAGAGATGGAAGGTCTGGACCAGGAGCCTTTTACGCCTCAATTACTGGCTTTAGGACCACTTCTGCTTTCGACGGAGGGCCCGTCTGGAACGCAATATGTGACCATTCAGGTCACGTCATTCATATGATCTGGTTGAGGTCAACTGAACCGTTCTTCATAAGGTTCAACCCACCTTCCAAGTCGGCGCGACTGGCTGGTAATAAGTGAATCACCTTTTGACAAATGGTCTCACTTACACCGACTTGACGGCCAGTATAACCACGGATCAAGAACGAAAGCTTTCTGCTATTCCGCTATATAAAAAAGCTCCTTCCATCCCTTTCGACTGTTCGACCAATTGTTGTTCACGGTCTTTGCGCAAGCTTTTGGTCAGTTTACGTTTAAGTGCTCGACGGTCGTCGCCATATACAGAACCAGTTGGAATCGAAGGACGCTTGCTCATGTATGTGGTTTGTCGACGTAGCAGAAATCCGGTTCTGTCACAACTGAACAGCTCCTTCGGAACATGCCTCTTCACAGCATGTTTTCACAGCTGTAACGATTTGTTATCAGTGGTTGTTAGGATCCCTCACCTGACTCAAAGTGGGCAACTTGTTCACCAACGCCTCCCAGTGTTGTGACCGCAAAGACGCTTGGCCAGCAAATTCGTTTATTGCACGAACTCCCGTACAGGTCATGTTAAACATGGGACCACAAACGTGTACACTCATTTGCACGGCTGATATGCGTTCACATACATTGGGTAGCAGTACGTTGTCATTCGCCCTGGTGGCACTTCTCCCATAGCGCGTGCACACTATTCCAATATTCACTTCTGGTCCGTCGTCTTCCTGGCGTTGGGGCTTGCCCTTTGTTCCCGAATGTCGCTTGTGAGTAGTATACTACTCACAACGAAACTGCCTGTTATACAACACTAGTAAACGTTCTTCACACTCTCATCACTTAAATGCCAGTGAAGTACCTTGCATTTACGAGCAAATGTCCTCTGAGCAAAAACAAAACGGGCACGCACAACAGCATGGTCCGAGTCCAGGTGGTTGCTCCAAAAGGCACGACAGTCCTTAACAGTGGCGCCACCTGTAACTGACTGCTATATGATCCAACTGTGTCCACGGCTGAGAAGCACACGGAGGTCTCCATGTAACACAGTGCTTCTTCCTGTGTTGAAATGCGGTGCTCGAAATATAGAGACCATGGGATGCGCACAGCTGCAGCAGTCTGTCGCCATTGTCAGTGCGTTGTGCCCGGACACCAAACATACCTCCCAGCCGCTTCTCCTCCGGAGAAAGACGACCAAGTTGAGCATTAAAATCACTCGCGATTATGTCTGAGCGTTTAGTTTGCTTCAGAAGGTCAACGAGGGCGTCATAGAACGCATCCTTGGTAACATCCGAACAGCTGTCTGTTGGAGCGTACGCCGATATAATGAATACACAACGTCTTTCTGATTTGCGTCGACAGACTTTTACCGATGTATTGAGTCTGACAGCGCACAAGCGACTGTTCACTGGGATCCAATCGAGCAAACATTGCTCTGCTCTGGAACTCAGTGCGATTCCCACTCCAGCTTGACCACGAGATTCAGCTTCGGCGTCACCAGAAACCCTGAGAGAGAAGCGCTTGAATCGACAGTTATCTAGAGGTGAGCTCAAATGGATAACGGTGCTAGAATCGTAGACTCGCGTCTCCGACACGCAGCACACATCAAGCTCCAGACTTGAGAGAGTACTAGCCAGAGCAGCTTGCTGACCGACTTGTCGGAGAGTGCGGACATTGAAGGCGCCAATGTTTACCGGTTGTCTTGGCCTCAGAAAACAATTATCGCCCGAAGGCACATGGAAGGCAGAAGAAATGGGGGGGTGGGGTAAAACAGTAGGAGAAAGTCGTATTGGGTTAATAATGTCACTGTCGGGAGAGCGATAACTTCTGATACTTCCCGGTCGTTTATGCCGCGGAAGGGGGTTGACTTGAGGGACCCCACCCCGAGTCTCTGACTCAAAAGTCTGACCTGCGAGACAACAGGATACAGGGTTTTCTTGGGGACCCCACCCGGAGCCAATGACTCAAAAGTCTGACTCACTTGGCAGTGAGGGGCTTGCCTAGCCCGAGGGCGCAGTGAATAAGACATTGATGTCTGATTCTGAGCACTGTTGCGCGCAGTGGATGTATTCGAAGCTACATCGGGCTTTTGGGTGATATCAGATGTTTTTCGACCGTATTGGATAATACGCCGGCGGTCACGGTCAACCGTTGGGCGATCGGAGTGCTCTTTGTTTGAGGGTACCTTTTCTAACCCCCTTCTTCCTGATACGGAAGACAGCAGTGCCGCAACTATAAAAATAGTTCTGCTGTATGCCCATAGGATCGTGCCTCACTACCTAAGCACTCCTACGCGGTCAGTAGTGCGACATACAATCCTATGAGTGTAACTGCTTTTCGTCTGGCTGCTCCCCTTTGGCCTGTCTGACAGGGTTGAACCTGGAAGGACCGGAGTCCTAGTCAGCATAGCCCGCCGGATCGAAACAGCACACAAGCCCGACCACCTCGTCAAGGTAGCAGTATAGGTCAGGTAAATGTTGTACAGGTGTTGGTGTATTCTTCGATGAAACCATATCGTGTTACTGAATTCCAGATATCGTTTACCAACTACGTCTGTCACTATTCCGTCTAAAGGACAGTCTTTTTATACAGCCTCGAAATCTAACTAAATCATTTGGGCGATGCGTCGCGTGTGTCTGACTCCGGCTGAATACGTTCCTGCGGTGGTAACTTCGTGGTAGCAGTTGCCCTGTCCGTTCGCGTGGTTTCTGGACGGGTAGATCTTGTCAACTTCCGAGCGTTATTGTCTGTTTTCACACTCCCCAGCACGTCTTGTTTGTACTCTGTTCGCGTGTGTTTGGCGATACTGGTCGCTACAATTTTTGATCTGTTTGTACCGTGGGTTTAGTGTGCGATCTATTCGACATGGTAGCATGTTTCAGTAAGTTATTTTCCCCCTCACCAACGGTTTTGCTCGCTGGTTCTCAAGTTGGTTCCATTGTTCTTTTCTTTCCGTTTTCTCCTACTCTGATGTCCGCATAACTCTGTAACTGGTCAGGTTTCATATCTACATGTAACAGATAATGTATTTCGTTTCAAACAGACTGTCCCTAAGAATGAGGGATTTTATACCGAATGGACAGGCTCACGAGCGCCCAGTAAATAGTGAATATCTTACTGTCTTATAAGGGCGGATGATCGCCATCTCAATGATAAACTAGTTTCAACTGAGGTGGGTAAGATCGCCACTGAACGAAGTAGCTATATCCAATGTTTTGCCTTTGTTTGACCAACATCGGGTGTGTTTATGAATCACAATGAATCGTTGCTTTCTGTTGGTTTGTAGTCAGTTAAGGAGTTGTGTGAACTAACTATGCTTATTAGCTCTGGGTTTATAGTTGAGGCCTAATTGGGGCAAGTCAGCAAACACCGTCTGTGAATTATGGTGTGATTGGCTTGTTGCTACTCGTTTCTGATCCTCTTCCTACTATCGTTGCTTGAACAAATTCTTTCATATTTTACACCTTTCAAGTCTTCCTATTCCCAGAAATTCCCATTGGCTGCAGCTTTTCTACAATAAACGGAATGGGCAATCGAATTTTGGCCCTTAATAGCATATCTTGCATTCACCACAGTGTAATTGTTGAAGTGGAGTATATCCGTACCAAATACGAATGGAGTCAGTGGTTTGCGCATTACCTTTTAATCCAGTAATTTAGGGAGCTAATATATTTTTAGTCGTCACGTCACATATTAGGTATGTTGACATAACTACAGCGAACTTTCTTTGGAATAGGCCGTTTGTGCCGTAGGTCACTCTAGGTGACGGAATCTTACTACGGAGCCCTTGCCGTGCTCTTTTTTTATTTTTTTCTCATACTTTGGTTGTAATATACATACCACGAATTCCAGTGGACTATACAGAAACAAGCCCAACCGAATTGTACCATGAAACCCTGGAGATCATTGTACAGGTTCATTTCGACCGTTTGGGAATGCTTCGTTCAACTGTTCCTTCACGCTGTCAGATCCATCTTCGTAGTGGATATCCTATTGTCGGAAGATCTTAACAGAAGAAATATGTTTCGACGAACTGCTGTTCTGTAGTCTCCACGTTTTTAGTAACAGGTTGGCCGTTTTTTTTAATAGCATCTCATATGTTCGTCGCACGCAACTCGCCGACGCAACCCATGGGGATTCGGCAGAACCAAGTCTGGTTTATCCGCCGTATAAGTCAATCATTTATGCACTGTACAGTATTATTCCGAAATTAAGCTTTCATTTTTTATGCAGAGCAACGAGTGGATAGACATAATCTGGACACGAAGCCTTTAGAGGTCCTACATATCAGCGAAGCGCAGCGATCCATGCACACTCAGTTTTGGTTGAACTACAGACAAACACCAAACATAGTTACGACATTTCGTAAGGATCTTAACATTGGCATATTGAACAACGTTTCCCTCTCCCAGGAATGTAAGATATTTCTCATTTCTAGCGTAAGCCTTCTCACTCTGATCACCAGTTTGCTTGAAATATGCATGTGTATATACCTGAGGTGTTGCGCGATTAAATTTCAGAGTGGGTGTCGTAAGACAAGGCCGTCGTTCTGTTGCTGTTTGGCTTGTCTATTCAAAGCAATGCTTCTGCAATTTAATACATTTGCGTTTCCCCTTCATTTTTACGTGCTGTAGTTTGTTACAAGTTGTTCCCGACCACCCTTATTGGGATTCGCCAATCTGGAACCCCCCTTTTGCATTCGATGTGTACAATACACTACTGAAGATCAGGTTAGTGGTTTTTTTAAACTTGCTTCCTCAATATGAATCTGAAAGGATGTCGAAATTTACGTCTGCAATTGAGCCCATATATGCGTGTCCTTCAAACTCGATTGCCCATTAATACTTAACGTTAGTTATCACATTCGCGCTCACTGGTTCTAGTCCAGATTACACTAAACTCCCTTGTTTCACAACACACTGCCTGGCCGTAACCAACCTGGGACGACAGCAACATCCTGTTGGTGTTCAAGCTTAAAGCGTAATTTTTTTACCAGCACTGCTTCCATAAATGTTTCTTTTCACGGTTTTTGTTAATGGTTGCATTTTAGGTGCTTATTCACGTTTAACTCAAATTATATCTCAGAAGTGTTGATATTTTGTATTTGAAAAACCGCCATTGATTTTTATCATTAGTCAATGGGATGCCAACCTAACGTGTTTGGCTCAAAGTGATAAGTTCATTAAGTTCGCCGATATATATATATGTATATATATATATATATATATTACAACAGTTTTAGTTTCTTCACACTGGCGTATACAATTTATTCCTTTGCCGAGCCAGCCTATGTCAGTTTATCTTGAGTTCCCAGGCAGTTTCTTCAGTCGTCCTCATTCCGGGTGTGATCGTGTTATTTTAGCTTTGTCTTTTTCAATCTCCTACAGCTGGCCACGTGTAACATATTTTTGCACATCCGACTCCAGTCATATTGAAGTTTTTCACTTGTTTTACACTTTCTTCCGGTCTCATGTTTGAAGTCTGTGTTTCGTCAGAAATTTACATGGAAATGTTTTTTTGGGGGGGAAACTGTTTTCTATCGTCAGGACCGAGAAGTGTTTAACCGTTTATTTGCATTTTTTAGGATGTCGGCGATACTTTGGGCTCGGTTCTCAAGGGATTTTTTGGTGTCGGCGGACGTCGTGAAGAGGTATCTCGATTACCCACGACTTCCACATGTTTCAACTTACTCAAACTTCCAAATTATTCTTCAAGAAGTGTGCTACGAGACAAACTCCGGTATGCCATTCATAGTCACGCCGGATTTGAGCTTTCATAATTTATTGCTATTCACACTACTTATGTCACCTTCTTTGTGCATATCATTTCTGGACACTTTATTTGTGAATATAATTTGTCTTCACCAGCCTACTTTGTTGTTGTGTTTTATTGATCTTTCAAATTCCTTTTTACTCATGGTTAATTCATTATGGTATGAACCAGACTGGACCTCATACCATCCATATTAGCAACGGTTGTTTTAAAGTTATGAACTAGGTCAAGACGTGTAGATAGTAAAGAAAGTTACTTCGAACAGTTGCTGGCCGAATGTGCCGTGGCAAGCGCCTGTTACAACCAATCACAACTTGCTTTCGTCTGTACCACATCCAGACATTTCGTTTGTTAATGCCCCATCTCGAGTCCACTGTCCATAGTCAATTGGACGAGGTTGCGTGATAGGTTGTAGTTCAGTTTAAAGCCTCTGCGCAAAGCAGGCACCGTGTCGTATAGTATTGCAAATTTTACTGACAGTGAATTTCCGGACGTGTTTTTGTTATACTTTTACTGATAGTATATTTCGCCTCAAAAGCTTTTCGCCGCATTCAGAGAAGTTTCAACTCATCTGGACTAAAGACAGTACTAACCGGTGACTAGGCATAGCAATCCGTAACCATACTACCGAACTGATTCCTAACCTACAACAGAGAATAGGTTAGTGGGAAGACCACCAGGGCTGTTAAATTTGTCTCTCAGCATTGCAGTGTTCGTTACAATTTCAGCTGATACAGCATGAGGTCAGATGGCTGAAGGGTCACAGTGCACATGACTCCTATTCTGTCCGTGTATGAGGATACCTTCTACTCAAGGGACTGCTTTTCTCGTAGCATATTCACTAAATAAGAAATCTATCCCACTAGCCCCTGTTTTCGCCGCCTTTGTTGTAATCACCAGTGCAATAGTCATATATCCAGCGTGTCTAAGTTGCTGGCCGTTGACTTCGTAAATTAATCCCAGTAAGCGTAAAATCAAGCTAGGTTTCATCTCAGCTACATTGATCAAGTCTTTCCATTAGCAGTTCAAGTCAGTCCAACTCCTGCGAAGTGCAGGTCAGGTTATTTATCAACATTCGACTGACCTTTCATTCACTACACTGATTAACACAGGTTGTCTTACATGAAGGGATGTGTTTGGGACGTACGTCAACCTCATCATTCTGTTGTTAAATTTCCAGACAACTGAGACCAGGCGGTGAATTATTGCCCTCATTTAACATTAGCAATCTATGACAAATTGGCCAAATGTCACATTGTTTATTAAGCTCTGTTGTCAAGGTTATCTTGGAGAATTATCTAGTCGACTTAAAGTGTTATTGATATTTTTCTGGCTTTCAACGCTTCACGGAATATTCTCAACATGGTAACGTTAATTACTATTCATTTCGATCTGTGCCTTTCTCAACGAAGAAAAAAAGTGTCATTACAAGATTGATCTTAACCAGTTTATTTGTTCATCCCGTGCAGTTGCTCTTTGCAAACTATCGAACCTATATCTGCCTGTTACTTTATGTTGGCGCTGATTACTTGGTGAGGTGACTGATCGGATAACTGAGTATAAGATGATTGAAAACTTTCGCAAGCGAGTTCTCTTGATCATTCTTTAATTACGCACAAATTTCATCATCCGCATCATCATAGACAGCAATACATCAGTGGTTCACACTGATGCTTAACTGCCACACAACCACAAGGGAAAAACCCTATATAGGAAGAGAGAAGAAAAAAGAAGGGGAGGGAAGGGGACCTAACTACTAAAAATAGCTACGTCTATATTCAAACCTACAACATCAAGGCGCCTACACCTTGCAACCGGCCATGTATTACACTACGCTGAACGCCTTTTGTTGATGATTTGGCCGACTGACATAGAGCTGTCTCTTGACAGACAGTGATCTGGCCTCGAGACGTGAATCCATTTATCGAGGGGTTAACCTGTGGGTCAGCTTTGTCTCCCATTCTGGGGTCTTCTCGACTCACACATTCAGTGCTTAGGAACTTTGAATGAGATGGGTTCAGTGGTGTAAATATTGCCGTTGTTCGGCTTAGTTTGTGTGTGAAGTAGTCGTACTCAGTGACGCAAGACAACCAAAGCCGTGTCGAAACTGTCTTCCTGACGGTGTCTTACTTTCATCAATAGCTAGGTTGTCCGTTTGCAAGGTGTGGTTATTTTCATGTTATATATTTGAGTTTGAACATAGTCCATTTTCAGTACGTAAATAACTTTCCTTTTTCTCCTAGTTTGATCGTTTCTTCTTGACTGTATAGTAAGCGAGCATCAGTGTGGACCACCGATTCATTGTTGTCTTTGATCATGATCGCTATCTAGGGCAATGTCCTCAGATTAAATAGTGCTGTAATTCGAAGGTCAGCGTTCTCGAATACCACATGTGATGTGGCCCTGACAGTGGTTCAGTGGCGTTAACTGTATGAAAAATTGTAAAGCATACACAAATTCACACATTGCACTCCAAGTAATTTTGTGGCTGCAACACGTTCAATGAATGTAAACATCACTGTGCGTTTTCCACCTGCTTTACGTTGAGCTGAAATCCATAATCGAATTATCGACCAACCCGACTTATACGTGTGATTCTACCGAGCTTGGGAAAACCAGTAGCACTGAGCCCAAGCTAGTGTCGCTCGTGTTATCACACGTTAAGTTTTCTTTATGTGCTTTGTTTGATTTGTGTGAGTGCGCTTCATTGTTGTTCAATATGGCTTCATATACTAGACAACAGGAGGTTGCATGCAATAACTCTTTTCGTGTTTCTACGCGTGAAAGTTATGCGTATTGATTTTTAGCGGAGTCAAACAAGGACGCCGGTGAATATTGTTTCCGTTGCTTTCGAACGTTTTACCATTGCATAAGTAGCATACATTTGTCGGAGTATGCACTGTTTGAAAGGAATACATGTTGACTACTGTGTATTCCCCCATCTTACCAACATTTACCTGATTCTTCTGAGACATACCTTTTGGTTGAGAATAGGTTTGTTATTGGTAACATTGATAGCTGAATGAAATTGGTCATTTTGGAGATTTGGTTCTGAACAGGGGTTCTACAATCAACTCTATGTGTTCTTTCTTTGTTCTGAGAGCACTTAGCGTTGCTTCCTTGTTTTTATTGATCCAGTTCTCTCCATCTACACAGGCATTTTCAATAAGTTTCTGAAGTATCATTAAGGAATCAAAACATTGTTTACCTTTTCCTCTTTGGAATATTCACTTTTGTCAGTTACTGCTATCATTTCCCGCGTATGTTCAATCAGTCGGATGAATTCTTGTCTACATTCTGAGACGAATGCCATGGCTTCTGAATGGCTTACTTGCCCACTGCAATACAATGTCAGCATCTTTCTGTCCGTATTTCAAAGCTATGTCATGTGGAGTTTCGCCCTGTTGGTTCTTTGCGAATAGTTCAACATTACTGAAATATAAGTATCGTATAAGTAATGGTCGGTTCCACATAGCAGCATAATGCAACATAGTGTATCCTTGAATGCGTTGGTAAAGTATACATCAATTGTGTTACCGTTTTTCCCGGCCGCATTAACATCATATCCATTGGCTATCGCTTTCTCCACAAATTCTTGTTTGTTCAATATGACCAACAATTCGATATTCATCTTTTGAAACGGATCCGCTTCGCTAAGTTTCCTCAGTAATTCGAATGGATTCGATTCCGAATCCAAGCACGTCTTGAGGTCAACATCCGTGCCGGAATGAATGAACTCGGTTAAGGACATTCTTCACCTGAAATGTTGAGCCGCTGCGACAATGGGGGTTTAGTGATATTTCTTCATGTAAAAGTGGCATTTGGTCTTCAACCAAATTCGTCAAACCCCTCACTTGTTAATGCTAATCGTCTTACTCCTTTATTTCAAGAAATTTTGCCCGTTAATCAAATGCTACTGTAAGAAACTTGTTACTGATCATCTGGAGTAAAAATTGTCTGATGTCAGACAGCGAATGTTCTGATACAGCTATCTGTACATCTCCCTAAGTACATAACGCCACTTGTCGTCATCGATTTCACGTATGCCACCTCACCACTTGTGGAACCCAAGATCAGCTGATTAAAGTGACGCTGTGATCAGACAATCATTTGGCCCGGAGGCACGAAACAACTAAAATTGAGTGTTGTTTTAGTAGGCTCAACGTGTCTTCCTGGTTGAAGATCCGGAACATTTCAGTTAGAAACTCCATTAGGCGTGGTCCAGAGTCATGCCCTGGTACGATTAACGTATTCCTAGGATTCATAGGAAAGTTACAGATTGGAAGAAGCT
Organism: Paragonimus kellicotti; assembly: GCA_014220965.1. Classification (NCBI taxonomy): domain Eukaryota; kingdom Metazoa; phylum Platyhelminthes; class Trematoda; order Plagiorchiida; family Troglotrematidae; genus Paragonimus; species Paragonimus kellicotti. The sequence goes on along the minus strand of LOND01001249.1, from coordinate 22,655 downwards.
GATAATGCTTATATATGCGTCTGCTGGACGGTTTGGAGAGAAAAGACAAACCAATAGATTGTTTCATTTTCAAGGGATCAGCAACGGAAGAACTGCGGATAAGAAATTCAAAGAATAATGAGCGCAATAGAAACCCAACCACTGTCTGTTAAGCATACAACGAACGCGCTGTAACGTACAGCTTGCTAGTATCAACAGTGAGAGGTCGAGAGTAGCTTCATTTCACAGCAAATATTTTGAGGATCAAGTTTTCTGAAGGCCCGGTTGAGTATCCTGTCATTTCTGTGCCTGAATTCTGATCGATGACGCACCCACAATAGACTGGTAGGTTGTTCAAGGCCGGATGCATCCGGGCTTTAAGATGGTGTTCTCTACAACTCATTTCACGTAGCTTTACGCAGTCACCTCTGAGATGGTTATTTTCGTTAGGCACAAGTATTTTTCGTAAGAAATCTTCGTCTTAATGAATGTCTTTTTAGATATGCCGGCACACATTAAGAACTGTCCCAATTTGCTTTATCTTTCTAGGTGAGGTTGAAAAAGAAGTGCTGTAACCCGTTTCTGGTTTCACTTTGTTTGAATTTTACTATCTCGTTTTTCTCTGTCGGACCAATGTG
>LOND01001249.1:9296-20857 GCA_014220965.1 Paragonimus kellicotti | reverse complement strand
GGAGGTTAGGAAGCACTGTTTGTGAAACCACTAGCTGGCATCCTTATTATTACATGACCTAACCACTTAAGTCTGTGCAAATGTGGTGACTGATCCAAAGAAATCGTTTGACAAACCCTAGCTCCCTAACCTCCTCGTTGCTTACTCGCTGGTGCCTCCAGATACGAGCAATTGAATGCGGCCATCAGTGCTCAAATACCTGAAGACGGTTCACGTCCTCTACTCTGAGTGGCCAGGTTTCGCTGCCGTAAAGTAATACAGCCCTCACGCGACCCTTAAGCTTTAGGGAAATACCTCTCTGTCGCCATAGGTGTCTTAGATTAGCGAACACCGCCCTAGCCTTGGAAATACGCGCTTCTATTTCATTCCCTACACCTCCGACGCCACCGCTGATGCAGCTTCCCAGGTATACGGTGCTGTCAGGTGAGAAGGAATCGTGATTAATGTTTTTTCTGTGTTTTTTTTTAACTTGGGAATTCACTGACAACGTGAATGTTTTGTGTTATGTCCATCTGTAGGCAAAATGTCTTGTCAGGTTAATCTGATTGCATTATGGATCACTGAAACTATTGCAAGTACTTCATGATCTTGGGTTGTTAGAAAAATGTTTGACAGTAACCATTATCTACTTGAAAATTTAGGCATTTAACACGCGTTGAAATGATCGTGTGACCTCTCTGGGGATTTAGATGTAACCGCACCTTTATCTCTGTCTACTCTGAATATTTATTGACACTCTGGTCACGGCCGATTATGTGACAATAGACAAAATATAATCTGTTGTTCATCGGATTACTTCTAACCTTGTCTTCTCACGAAGGCGTAGCACAATGAATCCAATAATCGATTAACCCACAGGCAGAAACTCAAACGTCTTATCTGATGCCACAAGCATATAGACCAGTGAATATTCAGCGTCGCTAGCACTCTTTTGGTTCATCTCACAACAACCTGTCTGCCTTGGAGTCAGATACTAACCTAACGTGAGCGTTATCTCGCAGCTACCGGGAGTTTAGACGGATAACGAAAAAACACGAGGCGGGAAGTGGGATACGAGAACTGTTATATCCCACAACGCCTAAATAGCTCAAACACTCTACACTATGAAAACGCATCCCGTGCAGAATAACCATATCATATATTTGGTTTCATTTGGTCTGTGTTTGATCCAAACGGTTTTTTAAAATATCTTCCGCATAATCGATTTAGGTCAGTGTACCATTTGGCTGAAGATCCACTGTAATATCCTTACAGCTTCTGTTTCAAAGGTGAATGCAAACGTCGCTTGAAATGGAGAACGCTCGAGCATTTGCTCATAAATACACATCTTTCGATAAGTGGGTACATACTGAGTCTAACAGATGAACATTTCGTTCGAGCTTATTTACAAATGTGACAGTTTCAGGCAGTAGGTTGGTTGACGGAATCAAAAGCCGTTTTCAAGTCCTGAAACATTTTAGTCTTCATGTGAGCATAGATGTGCAAGTGCTACCCCATCTGTCTCCAAATAAACACGTGATTGACACATCCGCAACCAGATCAAAATCACGTCTGTGCCGCCGCACTATAAGACTCGTGGGTATATAGGGTGCCACTGTGACATGTCTACTACTTTGTGATTGTTACATGATATCCAGACATCTTTTCTGAAAATGAGAATGACTGTCGACAATCACCAACCGCGATGCACCTTTTCCGCATCCTACCTGAAACGGGAGAATGCAGTTGGTTTTGATAGCATCTTGTGGTCACTATTTCTGAAAATATTTAGGGCAAGAAGACCGGGACTGGTGCCTACGCACGTTTCAATAATTTGAGCTCCGGATTGCCAGAGAAGGGTTTCCGGGAATACTATAACTAAGCATGCTACTTCTCTTGTCCGTTATTAACTAAGCTCCCTGCATATGTATTCACTCTCCCACAAGAAAAACCTAGTTTGTAGCGACTGTCTGAAATATTTTACTCGCTATAAGCCTTCTGGGCCTGCAGCAAAGCCCTCTTGGCTTAGGTGGCAGTGGATATGCCGCTTCCATGTGACAACGTATATATTAAATTCAGTTTGAGTTCATTTGCAAATGGGGATTACGAAAGTTGTATGACAACTCCGCTTCTCCACTCCAACCATCTTGTCATATGGTCAACTAACCCTGCCGCCTTTTTACTCAGTCCCATGTATCTTTGTTGCACCATCTTCCGATCGCGATACACAATGGAAACACGCCTTCTTCTGATAATTTATTATGTGCAGGATTGTCACTGTTCTTCACATTTTGTTTAAGGTACTGTAGTGACCAGCGATCGTGTGGCTTCTCTAAGGATCCCGGCTGCAACCGTTTTCCCGCTTGCTTGTTCTGTACGCATGATTCTGTGTACGACTGCTATAGGAGGCCTGATATGAACTCAGTGCCACTTTCTTCAGTCGTGCAACTAATTGTACACAGCGAGCTCCTGCCACTTCTCCAACGACTCATTTGTCATTCCATTCTTCAAGGTCGTTTAACATGTACCTTTTCGAGCGTTGTTTAACGCACTCGAAGGTTCCACGCACTTTTCGCTTGGCGCGCTTTTGAGTGCCGCCGAGTGGGCTAGAGCCCACCTCGCTGCTCCTTCTCTTGGTTGCTGCCGTTGGTCCCAGACTAGGCTAGAGCTAACTACTTATCATATTTCCAAACATTGCTGGAAATATACGGTTTGTTTCTAAACCCTACTGCGTTCTTTAGTTCGATGCCTGTTGGGACTACGTTTCGACTGCTCTTCAGGAAAGGCGTTTTAAATTGTTAGTGGACGAGGGTCTAGCGCATACCCACTTGTCTACTGCAAGCATCTTGACAACTATGCCCCGATGATAGTTCTAACCTTTGAAAGCTACTGTCATATGACGTGCTTAGTCAAAATCGCTCTATTACATCATTTGGTCAACCAACCCAGCGTTTGGCGAATGTAATTGGCACCTTAGTATTCGTGTCAGTAAGGAACCGGGTTTATGTTTAGTAAGTAAATCATGTGCGGAAGACGTATTTGGCCCTAGCCAAATTTATCCAGAATCTTTACACAAAGGCATCAGATGCCAAGATTTTCAGTAACTCATAAGAATTCCACGATGTTTTGTAGGAAAGGAAAACGTTATGGAAACAACACAAACCTCCAGTTAAATTAGATCGCTACCTAATCAGTCTGAGCTTTTGATAGATACAGTCCCATTGGTGTATCACTGCCCAAAAAATGTGCAATTGAAGTCAAACAAAATATAAGCAGCCTCATATAGAAAAAAATCTTAGTGTAAAACTGAAGGAGAGACATACCTGGAACCTTGGAAAGTCAGAAGAATCTGGGAACAGTAACAGTTTGATAGGATAGTTGATTGTTGCAGAAAGGTTGATCCATGCAGATCCCTAGGTTGCAATGGTTTTGGCACGATAATTCCCTGGATATCGTCTGAGTTATGTTTGAGACGGGTAGAGCAATGACTCTTTAACATTCCATTAGAATGTTAGCTTTGAGCGTTGATCACCCTGTGAGCAAAAGATAGCTCTAACAAAGATCTTCTTAATAACCCGTGAATGGCTCTGGGGCCTAGACCGTCCTCTGAATTCAAACTAGGTCCTTGGATCCACCTGGTTGAATCTTATAATGTAGTTGGAAACCTCAAGAAGATCTCCACCCGAGCGAGAGCACGTTCGGAATCATCATTAAGTTACGTGTCTGGAATTTCTGTGCACATGCCATTTCTTGAGGTTACTATCTCCACATAAAGACATTATACTCAAAGTGTGGGCACACAGAGGACTGTATAGTACAGCCTACCGCAGGTTAGCAGGAATGCCCCTTGCTTCGACATCGTTGACAAAGACAAAATTAGGGTTTTGTGGGTTTTGACCGTGCCATTCAGATGAAGCAGGAACAAAAGAGGACCAAAATTCAATCCTTGCAGTTTCCGAAACCCTATTATCTGTGGTCTTCAGAACTGTTCTACACGTGTGAAAATCCCTTGCCCTGCGCGTGTTTCTGGAGTCAAAATTGTAGAACCCTACTTTATTGAAAAGTAGCCACTGAATCACCATGTCAAGCGCCTTGGGAGATTTACTTTTCAGTAAGTGGAATTTTATCATTCGGGATTTCAGCTTCAGAAAAAGTCCTAACTATAAGGTCATTCATTAAAGTTAGCAGTATAATTAGTGTCTGCTGTCGAAATGATGGGGAATTCTCAGCACTACTTGCAGGCGAATTTAGCTGGACGTTTATACATAGTTATTTGATTGTATCTAAGGTGGTGTCAGTGGTGCATTAGTGAACGTAGTTATCTCGTAATAACGTGATCAGAGTTCGAATCACGCCCCTGGCAAAATTCGCACGACTTAGAGCCGGTATACTGCTGACGTATAGTATCTCAGATATATATGCTTGCACCACAACTCGGATTTTATTTATTTCCTCAAAACCTCAGCTGCTGTCGTTCGTCAGTTCCTACATTATTTGCCTATTTTCAAGACGTTTTCAGATAGACTCCATCAGCCTGACAGAACAGCAGAGGAAGTTTTGGGCCTCGGATCAAATCCCAGCGGGAATGAGGAAGCCTGTGGGGCAATAAGCCCATGTGTGCACATAGTAATACAAACCACTGGCGTCAGTAATCGCACGTCATCTCTTAAAGAGCCATCACCAGTTGGGTCCCACACAGACATTCACGATTGTTTACGTAAACGATGAGCTTTGATTGTTGCAATGTGCCTTGAGACGTTCGTATCCATCTCTGCTTGTGCAAAAGGATTCATTTTTTATCTTAACACTACCATAACAAGGATGATAATGACTGATTTGCGAATTTCGTGACTGTATGTCTCGTCTGTGTGGAAGAACTTGCCAGGGTATAAGTCGCGCGCGTCACCGTCTTTGACTGCTCTATTAAAAGTTTAGCGTAAATTATTTCTTGTATGTACATTACTGACGGACTCAAACAAGAGCAACACTCAAGCTTGTTGCTTCTTCTTGAAAGAAGCTGGCTGAAAGTTCGTGGGAACACGAAAGCTATGAGCAACCTCGAGTAGCGTTCAAACGGCAGGAATGAACCCCCATTTACGTATGTTCGCCTTTCCGTAGAAATCTTCGCAAACACCTGGCTTTTTCTGTTTCCCATAGGTAAGTTTTTCATGTGATGCCTTCAAATTAGCAGACTTAACCCCCGCTCCACTTATTTCTACAAGCTCTTTTCAATCTGACAGCGTAGTTGTCTCAAGCAGTAAATCTGATGGCCATAGCTGCAATCTCCCTGAGGACTCTTCATGTGAAGAGCCTAATGCACCTGTAAGTTAATGGTTATTGTCACATGGTCGCTGTTACTAAGTGATACTTGGAGAAAGAGGTTGGACACTTCGAAAGCATACCGGTCGATCACGTATTTCAGTAATGCCGGTCTATGCTTTCTTTCAAAGCAAATAGCTTTTTTACGCACTGTTTTGAAGTAACAGTATAGGCTGCTTTAAGCTCGGAGTTTTCAAGGAGCAGGTTTTTAATTTCCTGGTCTTCCGATGATTCCAAACGTCAGTAAAATCTCACGTGATAAAATGTCGACCCCCCCCCCCACCGTAAGCTGCTTATCGCGGAAAACTCTGCAGTGCTGCGCTGTCAACTATTTCTTCCATGGGCTGTTGCGCATACAAATTATTGTTTCATTCGTGATAGCATTAGCAAGGATCCATCATATCCTCTGGATCTTCGGTATCCTGATCGACGCTGCTTGACGTTGACGATAATTTTGACCATTACATACTAGGATCTCATCCCCTATCACTTCATATCCACTGTTCTGCATGTGCAAGATTTCAGGCTAGAATCTGGTTTTAACTAAGATTCAAACATTCTCACAACTCCAAAGCCGCTGACTATCTCAGTCGGTCCATCTCATTTGTTCTGTATCCCCCATGTATTGATAAAACTGACCTCTCCTCTCCTCCCTTCTTCAGTGTTCGTCCCCTGACTCCGGTTTCCATTGGTGATTTCGCCCCTAAGGACTGGGCGACTTCCATGTCACAGAAATCGCTATTTGGCACAGGTATTCTTGTATTGCTGTAGCCACGAGGTACAAAACTGTCATGCATATTCTTTTCGTTTTGGGTTGTTGTCAGCGCTGTAGCATGAGGTTTCTTGGTTGTCATCAGTTAACTGACATGTTCTGCAGAGGTCTTTCTGTACATCTGACGCCGTTGAAATTACAGCTATCTTGAGGTCGACGGAATTGGTTTTACTTAACAGATACTCGGTTGGTTTATTGATTTGCTGGAGCCTACCTTACTGCCAAAGTAAGGGGATGAAAAGGAAGCACTCTCGAGTTGTTTATATGGCGGATGTTTGGATGTAACAAACTCCCTATTTATTTCGCTGCAGATTATGTGATTCTGAACTACGCCCTAAAAGAACATTAATTATTCTCTTAAAAATGTTAATTAGGGCGTTTACCACGTCACTCATGTTTACGAATATTAAATTTTAACTCCTGCTTTCTCACCTTTTTCTTATGAACCTCAGGTTCAAAAATATATTTTACAATATTTGCACTACTGCAATAAACAGTGTGAAAGCAGCCAAGAGTAACCAAATTCAAAGGGACAGTCGTCTCAATAATTACAAGTGAAAGTAAACTCAAGTGATTCCGTAAGCTATCGTCGAAACGTCCGTGATTAGACCATTGAATAGTGTGTGATAGCTGCGTTACGCCAAGTGTCGTGGATCGAAAAGAGCAGTTATTTCGAGTTTATTGCGTTTGTTTTTGTATGGTCGGGAGGGAGTGAAAACAATATCGAAATATATGACACTTCATTTATGTATAGCACAAATGCCGTGACTTGTCCTTTGTCGCACTTATATCGGATATACTATTCGAGTATTATTCATGACTTGATACAATATTACGCGTATGTGGATATAATGTAGTATGACTGAATACAACATGTAGGTCTGTGTATTTTACCGTGTTTTACATAGAAGTAATATATATATATATATATATGTTACATATTGTGGTATTAATGGTCGTGTAATGTGTTATATGAGTCATACAAAATGTCACTTGACTTCTTCATCTTAATTTCATGTGTAAAATATAGTGGCCGTCTAAAATTTTTATTTGCTTGCCTACTGTCTGAACATAGATTGGCCGTGCACATCATAGTCGCACAGTGCACCTAGATTATTAAGAAAGTTCACATAACGTATGCCATTCAACTATTTTTTGCACCTCTTATCCTTCTGTGCTGCATATCGCCCCCCACACATTTCCGATCAGGTGGTTTGTTGACTTTCGGCCTTCACTTTTTAGATAAGCTTAGTGTGATTGCCGTTTACAACGCTACAAGATTCTACTTATACATTCCGTCTAATAGTATCCCGTCTTCACTCTCGACTGCTTTTTATTTTGCGTCCGACTATACGTTTACTTCTGTGACTTGCGATTTGATGCGTTATGCAGTAAGTAGGTGAGTTTCCTCAAATTATTTTTTCCGCCTATGCACCATTCATATAACTGAGTTACCAATTATACGCGAAGGGAGTTAGAAAACCGTCGTGTGTTATACTTGTCAAATGTACACCGTTGTATTGGCTGACTTGTCCAGTATCACTGGTGGGTTAACATTAGGTGCCTTTGGCATACTCTTCAAAAGTAGCTGGTCTCACACCTCATCAGGAAATGCCTCTCCCGTCCAGGCTATACGTGTTAACCTGTGCATGTTTTATGGAAGCTGTGAGAATTTGTGGTCCCGACGTTTATTAGTGTTCAAAGCCAAGCAACGTTTTGGCTGTCGTTCAAATCAAATGGCTTAATTTCAGCCTCCATTAATCGCACGCAAGACTTTTTGGCACATATCAACCGTGACGACGTGAAATGGGGACGCTGCAACCACATAATGAAAACGAGTCAGCCTAGAGGTAATCTGAAGTTACGCGAACCACGGTTTAGGACTATCTTTCTGCACCGTCGTGAGAATACGGTCAATACATTTACCGAAGGGCTTGGAACAACACCACAATGAACATCCAACAAAACAGTACAGACTGATAACCAATGAATCGATTTCGCATATATATTGTTTGCTACATATATATAGTATATTTATAGACCAAATCGATTCCTGTTCTTGCATTCGCATCATTCGATCATTCGCTGACTCTCATGATAATATTAAGGTCACCCAAGTTTCAAACTTTGGACTACTCGAATTTCCTATCTGTATAAACGAGATAACATCCATTCATTCCGTTATGTTGTAGCTTGCTGACGGTGTTAAGCTTGAGCGTATCATCAGACCATCGATGGTTACCTCCCTACAAGCGTGATCCACGCACTTTGTTTAGTTGGTCTCAGGTCAATCTTCCTGAGTTTAGTCGTAAGAAGTGTAGGATGGTTCACACTTGACTTACTTTTGATACCGCATATCATCTCATTGTTACTGTTCTCCAATCTATCTATACAGAGGGAGATTTAAGGATGTTTGTTTTCAGTATTCTTTCTTGCTCACTGAACACTGAAGCTAATATCAAGAAAGTCGGTGGGACCCTGGTACTCCTCGAGTAGCTTTCCGGTGATGACCTGGCGTAGACAAATGAAATCGTTTACGAAGGGGTTGGTCACTGTAGGTCGGGTTCGTCTCCCGGGCTGGGGCCCTCGCGACTCACAGAGTCGGTGGCTTGAGACGTTAGGTGAGATGGCGGCTAATCGAGCTCAGTGGCGTGAATGCTGTCGTTGTTTGGCCGAGTTGTCTGTGAAGTGAGTGCACTTAATGATGCGGGGCAGTGAAAGCCGTAAGGAAGCTGTCTTGCTGATGACGCCTTACTTTCACTTACAGCTCGGTTGTTTGTTTGCAAGGTGTAGGCGCCTTGATGTTGTATGTTTGAATATAGACGTAGCTATTTTTAGTAGTTAGGTCCACTTCCCCTCCCCAACATTTGTCTAGCTCCCTTTGAATACATCTACGCTGGAGGCCTCAACAATCTTGCAGGCAATTTGTTCCACGAGTTGATTACCCGGTTAGTGAAAAAGTTAAATCGAACAGCCAACCGTGATCTTGTTTTTTTTATTGTGAACCTATGACCTCTTAAATCTCTGTCCTGACGTATCACGAACAAACACGCCAAGGGGCTTGTGCCGGTGTAGTGGGTAAGCTTGTACACTTCAATAAGGTCTCCTCTTACCCGCCGGCGTTCGAGCGAGAATAAGTTCAAAGAGCTCAGTCGGTCTTGGTAGCTTAGACCCTTCATACCCCATACCATACGTGTGGCTAGCTTTTGTACCTTCTCGAGGACAGCTATGTCCTTTATGAGATACGGTGACCAAGCTTGGGCACAATATTCCTAGGTGGGGGCGAACTATGGCCGAGTACAGTGGGATGAACACTGCTGGACATGGGTTGGCGATCGCGGATTTCAGTCGGTATAACGCCCGTCGTGCTTTTGTCGCGGCTGCGGCACACTGTGCAGATGGAGCAAATGTGCTAGTGATTTGGATACCTAAGTCTCTCGTTTGCTGTTTAGTTGCTAGCTCGATTGTCCGTCCATGTGCATCCCTTATATACCTGGGGGTCGAGTGGGAAGCATTAGCGAGGATATGACTTTTGAGAACATTCAGTGGTAAGTCCCACCTTAATGTCCATTCGCAGATCTTCAGAATGTCCTCTTGGAGGGCATCCGAGTCCGACGCATTTCCCACCAGCTTATGTCATCAGCATACAGGTAACATGGGTTGACTAGGTTGTCGGTCAGGTCATTTATGTATACCAGGAAGAGCAGAGGGGCAAGGATTGACCCCTGAGGTACTCCACTTAACGGAGAACCGTCGTCCGACAGTACTCCTCTTACTCTCACTCTACACGACCTTCCAACTAGAAACGTCTGGATCCACCTACAGATTCTGGGGGATATTCCAGCTTCTCGTAGCTTCCAGCCCAAAAGCCTGTGGTTGACAGAATCGAAGGCTTTCTGGAAATCTAGGTAGCACACCTCGACCACTTCCCCTCTATCCAACTTCTCCGTGACAGTGTCTAAAAACGTCAGCAGATTGGTAAGACAAGATCTGCCTTTTAAAAAGCCATGTTGAGGAGCTTTGAAAAATTTCTGCTCGCAGAGAAATCGGCAGATCCTCTCTCGTAATATGCGCTCAAAGATTTTGCTGACGACACTAGTCAGGCTTACTGGTCTGTAATTTCCAACCTCTGATCGGTTACCATCTTTGAAGATGGGAATTATGGTGGCTTGTTTCCAGTCCCTCACAACTACCCCTGTTTCTAATGTGAGATTGAACAGCTGGGCAAAAGGCGACGCCAGCAATTTGGCCAAAGGTTGAGGATTGACCGCGCACTCTCCGGCGAATGATTGTGCTGCTCACGCGACCAGGTCACTTGGTGTGGGCCAAGTTGACGGGGATAACGATGGTCAAAAGTAGCGTGTCTGTTAAAATGTTTATCGCGACCGGGCCGTGTTTCCGATAATATTACATCCTATTACCGTTTCATATTTACACCTCACCTTGTATAGTTCCGAAAAACTAGACATCTTTATCTGTCCTCCTACCAAAGTGCGAATTACACCGCTTACGGTCCGACCCATTTGAATTCGTTCCAACGATGTAGTCATGCCAGTAGTATATTAAAAAGAGATATTCGAAATTCTACTTTGTCACAGCTGCAATCCATATTGTTTGTCGCACTTTTGAAAATCGTTTAACTCCTGCACAACCTGTTTGTCTCGTGGATGTTGTTTCCACGAAGACCTACGGATCAGCGAGCTTCATCAAACGCGGATAACACTGTAGTACCCTAAAGATAACCCCGGTCTGTCCGCTTTATGATGTGTAAAATTCTCCCCAGAATCTTAGTTCACAGTGTACATGGGATCGTAAGGATCTTTGTCTACCGTCCGTCTGCTGCATGTTATCGCGATTATTTGTTGGCCTATGCGAGCCAGTGACACCATACACACTTCCAATTTGCTCGCGTGCTGTACAGTTGGATCCTTGACCTCCCTAGCTGTTTCCGCGTATCGATGTCGCTTAACATTGGTTGAGGCTTCTGGTAATGGTCGTATAGTATGCGTACGGTCCCCAGCAATTATTCGTATTCTTATTTCCCATCTGGTGTTTGTTGCCTGTATATTGGAAAGCGTTAACTTAGTGCACGTACGCACTGAAATACGCATTCGGTTGATCTTCGTCGCTTCCTGATCAAATCGGCTTCACTGACGATTCAGCATCGACCGTCACATTCGTTTTATGGAAATTAGCAGCCGAGTTCACTGAGCAATTTTTTATCTATTTGAATTTTTGGACTCAATCGTAAGTTGCTCTTTCACCACTTCTTTACTGTCACTTGTGACTCACCGCTTGGTTCGGACGATTGTCTAGCGATATTTTTCGCATAAAATCAGTCACAGTGACGGGCACATCTGTTGTCCTTGTATGTGGCCGTTCGGGCTGTTTCACTTAGAGTGCGTGCGTGCTGGGGTGCAATTCTTGTCATGCGTGGTTCCATAGCAACCGCACCGGACGTACAACGGATCAGTATTCGGCAAGCGGAAGA
>LOND01001248.1:82008-95164 GCA_014220965.1 Paragonimus kellicotti | reverse complement strand
ACATTGTAAAGTTACTTTGGGGGATTAATATGATATACCCAACATCATACACCTACATACGTCTTCGTAAGAAAACTCAAAAGATCTGCTGCCCGCTTTTGTTCAAATTCCAGAGCGAAACGACTGCGAGACAGTTCATCCTAATGCCAGGACCTTATCAAGTCCAAAACCTCCCTTAAACTAATAAGAATTATGCAGGATAGAACACCACTTGAAAGGGAATGCCAAAATCGCTCATTGTGCAACACTGTCGTCTCCAAGCGTGTGGCTCAGGACGCAATCGAACAAAGTACGATAGTGTCCAACGATGATTGATCGGGTCCAGCTATTCGTGTAGTTTTGCCTTGCTGCATCACACCGGAGGGTGCCAACGATCCTCCTGAAAACACCAACGCCACAACAGAGAAAACACATTTGCTGACTCGATTAATTTGACAGTGAATCTCGAAAGTTCCGAATAACGTGCTTAATGTAAGGGCGGCCTCTGTTCGAGGAGTCGACTGGCGAACAGGAGCATGTAAATAACCGTACCTATATTGAACCAAATGAAACATTAGGATTTCAATCTGTCCGCGCGGTAACTGCATGAGACAAAGTATGAGCCTGCTCTTCTACCAGTCAAACAAACGTCAACATCCCATCATAAAACACGTCCCAAAGGAGTCCACGGACCGGCAATCAGTGGGACACCGGTGTTAATAAACTCCCTCAACTCACTATCCTGCGAGTCGCTCGTGTTCACTGACTCGGCATCAAAAGGGGAAAAATAAGCATGTTAACCAAATCCGCACTCAGTGAAAAAAGGACGTATCTATTACCAACCCCTGATTCTAGGCTTCTGCCTAGGATGCTCAACCACAACCCCATCATCTCCACAGAGTTGCTTGCCCTACGCTCAACACCCCTTTCAATGCGAATAGCCCCTACACTATGAATGCTCACCTAAATGCAACCCGCGATCTCTTTGCTGACAACGTGCATGTGGGTATGACCAATTCATTTCAACCTTACCCTTTTTTAGCGGGTCACATACCGTTCAAACTTCCCCTGCCTAATCCACCCCCCATAGCTCCACTACCTCACCATACCTTACTGACACTTTTCCAACACTTTCTGTCATGGATTCAGACGCAGGCGACACCCAGTCAGTCATTCGATGGGCTCATTATAACCCATCAGACCAAGCAACGTTACCAGAGTCTTTGAGTCACAAAGACCCCTCTGTTTTAGACATTTTTAAGTCAAAAAATGATGTCAAATAAGAAAATGCACTAAGTTTATTGCTTCTGGAAGCTTGCTCACTGGTCAATAGCATGCATATTTTCAGATGTTCATCTTCTTATATAATCCGTACATTATTCTAGTCACTGAAGCTGAGACCTCAGACGCACAACTACATGTTATAGGTTATCATATGTTCCGCAAAAATCGTGGGGATGGACGTGGCGGAGGATGCTTAATTTACCTAAGGGAGCAATATTCTGCAACCGTACTTGATGAGCCATGTCTTGATATGATTAACGACTCATTGTGGCTGTCAGTGTCAGCTGGATCCTGTGAGATACTCTTAGGATGCGTCTACAGACCACCTAACGCCACTCATGACGACATGACTAACCTTATTAATGGACTGAATTATGTATCGACTTTGCCTTCACAGTACAAAATAATTGGTGGAGATTTCAACATGCCCAATATCTCTTGGACATCTTTCACAGCCCCTGCAAATCAAGCAAGAGTTTTCTCGTATGTGTCCAAAATGAACAAATGACGCCAGCACGTTTTGGCATCCACCAGACTGGACCACACTGTAGATCTCATGTTTACAACAGGTATCTCGTCTGCTACTGTGTCCGTCCGGAGACGGTTTCCAGGAAGTGATCACAACGTGGTCAAATTCATGTTTGACTTGTAGCGACCATAATGAATGATATTTTTGATAGTCGCATTCACCTGTACACTTTTGATTTTGGTTTTTACCTACTTTTGTTTTAGTCAAGCCATCCCTTTTGTAATATCCGTCCCGGGGCTAAAAACACAACTCGCTCCGTGCCTCGCTAGCTTGACGTGCTTTCTCTGTACACTCTATTTTCCAGGGTCGATACTAATACACGAGGGTCAACGCGCTGAGTCCTTGTTTTCATTGTCGATTGGTTTTCGATAGTGAGTACAGAGACGCAGGAACTATGAGAGAGACCCTATTATCTCAGTAGTAACACTAGAGAACAAAACTACCATAGATGATCCTGTTACAATCTGTGAGGTCTTTAATTCCATATTTTGCTGCTTCCTTCAACATTGAAGGAAATATATTGCCCACCTCTCCCTGTTAACACAAGTATGTTCCTAAGTCATGTTCCTGTTGATGCAGTGAAAATACGCTCTCAGTTAGCCATTATCAAACCTTCTTATATTCCTGATCCTGATGGTATTCACCCTGTTGCTCTCAAACACGGGAGGGAAGACATTCCTCTACTTTTGCTTAATATTTATATACTTTCTTTAACATTAGGCTCCTTCCCTTCTCAATGGAAAAATTCTATAACTACGCCCCGCTATAGAAGTGGCTCACAAGACATTAACAATTAATCGTCTCATTAACCATACTTCAATTTGTTCTCGGGTGTTGGAAAGGATAATAAAATGTCGCATGGTTGAGTTCTTACTATCACAAAACCTTATAAACCACTCCCAGCATGGGTTCCTCAGCAAACGTTCGTGCATGACGTGCCAGCTGGAATTTCTTAACCATGTTACAAAATCTGCTGATTCAGGGAATGCAATTATTATTATACTTTTGGATATGCAAAAGGCTTTTGATCGTGTGCCTCATAGGCGTCTTCTGATCAAAATGGCATCTTTTGGTATACGTGATCCATTGCTTAGCTGGTTTGCTTCATACCTTGTAGACCGCACACAAACAGTGAAAATAGGAGATAACAGCTCAACACCCAGACCAGTGGAGTGATTCAAGGAGGCTCCATGGGACCGTTACTCTTTTGTTATGTATATAAACGACATACGTGAAGTTATCGAGCATGGCAAATTACTCCTATTCGCTGATGACATCAAACTTGTCTACACTGTTCCTCCTGGCGATCTCAATTGTTTAGGAAATATACGGAAGGACTTCATGTCATTAGAGTCTTGGTGTCAAACTTGGCTGATGAAATTTTCAGCCAATAAATCCACCATCGTTGCACATGGTTGCCATATACCAGAGGACTTTATAAAGCTGGATGGCCATTGCTGGAAATATACGGTTTGTTTCTAAACCTCAATGCGTTCTCTAGTTCGATGCCTGTTGGGACTACGTTTCGAATGCTCTACAGGAAAGGCGCTTTAAATTGTTAGTGGACGAGGGTCTAGCGTATGCCCACTTGTCCACTACAAGCACGAGGAGTGAATTGAAGTATCAATGCACGTAGGCAGCATTTTTTTTTCAGTTTTCTTTGGAGAGTTTTTGTATGCTAGTCAAATAAACCGTCAATATCAGATACGAACAACTATAGGCTGATGGTTTATCGGGGTGAATAGGTTATTACGAATGGGCATACATATATATGTGAGCTATAATCCTGTTTTTTGTTCTTGTTTTAAGTACACCTCTGTATATAGGGTCAATGTTTAAGCTAGAATCTATATTTCATAGCACAAAACGGTTAATAGTGGTTAATAAGCAGGGTTTGAGGCAGGGAAGCATTCGAAAGCACATCCCAAAGCAGTCCACAGGCCGGCAATCAGTGGGACACCGGCGTTGATAAACTCCCAACCCACTAGCTCTGAAATCGATATTGATCGTCCCAAAGGACATATGCTCTATGAATAGAACTTGCGCTGTCTTTTCGAAAGACGCTGACATTTTGGCGGGTGGAGTGTGAGTTAGCGGTTCCCGCCAACACCTCTCACAATGAGGATTGTTGTGTTCCCTAGACAATGTGTTAATGGATCTATCCGGTGAGGTATCTAAGCTGGAAGTTGAGCTTGCACAACTAAAAGCAAGCTGTGCTGTATTTGATTCTCTAAAGGAGAATCTTGTCTCCTTATCTTACATATTCAAAGTTCCGGAAAGTCCCAAGGTGGATAATTTACAGAGTGCAAGCATGTTCATCAACACGTTAGCAACAGAAATCACGAAACGGATGCGTTGCTCAAACAATGTCATCGTATTCAATGTGCCAGATAAGCTTCAATTGGATGACATTGTAAAGTTACTTTGGGGATTAATATGATATACCCAACATCATACACCTACATACGTCCTCGTAGAAGACTCAAAAGATCTGCTGCCCACTTTGTTCAAATTCCAGAGCGAAACGACTGCGAGACAGTTCATCCAATGCCAGGACCTTATCAAGTCCGAAACCTCCCTTAAACTAATAAGAATTATGCAGGATAGAACGCCACTTGAAAGGGAATGCCAAAATCGCTCATTGTGCAACACTGTCGTCTCCAAGCGTGTGGCTCAGGACGCAATCGAACAAAGTACGATAGTGTCCAACGATGATTGATCGGGTCCAGCTATTCGTGTAGTTTTGCCTTGCTGCATCATACCGGAGGGTGCCAACGATCCTCCTGAGAACACCAAGGTCACAACAGAGAAAACACATTTGTTGACTCGATTAATTTGACAGTGAATCTCGACAGTTCCAATAACCTGCTTAACGTAAGGAGCGGCCTCTGTTGAGGAGTCGACTGGCGAACAGGAGCATGTAAATAACCGTACCCATATTGAACCAAATGAAACATTAGGATTTCAATCTGTCCGCGCGGTAACTGCATGAGACAAAGTATGAGCCTGCTCTTCCACCAGTCAACCACACGCCAGCATCCCATCATCGAACACGTCCCAAAGGAGTCCACAAGACCGGCAATCAGTGGGACACCGGTGTTAATAAACTCCCTCAACTCCCTCAACTCACTATCCTGTGAGTCGCTTGTGTTCTCTGACTCAGCATCAAGTAAGGGAAAAAAAGCATGTTAACCAAATCCTGCACTCAGTGAAAAAAGGACGTATCTATTACCAACCCCAGATTCAGGCTTATGCCTAGGATGCTCAACCACAACCCATCATCTCCACTAGAGTTGCTTGCCCTACGCTGGACGACCCTTTTGATGCGAACTAGCCCCTACACTATGAATGCTCACCTAAATGCAACCCGCGATCTCTTTGCTGACAACGTGCATGTGGGTATGACCAATTCATTTCAACCTTACCCTTTTTAGCGGGTCACATACCGTTCAAACTTCCCCTGCCAGTCCACCCCCATAGCTCCACTACCTCACCATACCTTACTGACACTTTTCCAACACTTTCTGTCACGGATTCAGACGCAGGCGACTGCCAGTCAGTCNCAGTGTTAACCTTTTGAAGCAAAAATTGATGTAACTACTCAGCATTTTCATTGAACATGGGAAAATTTTGAAACTATCATTTTAGACGCGTGTGTCCCAGATGCTTTTCATAAACTTGGATTTTTCTCTCTTGCTATGTCTGTTTCGTTATATTATTCACGAAACTGGTGTATTGTACAATTATTAATTATGTGTATGGAGTGCATTTATGCATGTAGCGATAAAATGTGTACATTGATCACGCTCATTTGAGCGTGTTTCTCACAGATGCGTTGAGAAATATACCATTATCTGATGCGCATTGGATGCGGTCGGTTGAAGCAATGTAACGGTTAAAGAATGTGATGTGATGTCCATATAATTCTGTAATTGTACAATGATCTGTTTAACCTGTTTCCATGTCTTTTGTCCCACTGTTCCATACGACAAGTTAAGAGTGTGCCGAATTCGACGAACACATGAATACTGAATACAACTACTATGGAAGAAAACTGTCGAGCGTTGAAAACGGCTATGCATGCCAGTAGTAGAAACCAATGATCAGCTTATAGGTGGTATTCTCGAGATTGTTCCGGGAGCAGTAAGCGTTTTTCCGTATACCATTTCCTCGTTAGATACTGTTGTTCACAATGACACAGGTTCTGATAACTCACCGGCTGCATGTGACACAGGGTAAGGCGGAACAGTGTCCAGCGTGTTACAAGGTCTGAAAGGATGGTCATGAGAATATGCGGTTATCAGAACAGCATTCACAGCACTGTCGTAAGTTATCGATCCTTCGGTGACATTTGTGTTAACTGATGTTTGTTCCTTGTTGAATACACCCCGTGAATGCCCTCCGGATGTAATACCTGGTGGGAAGTTTTCTCACTCCGTTTTGCAAACTGCCGTGTTGCGCTTGCCAATTGAACCATCGCTGATTAATGGTTAAGGAAGGGGTCATCCTGATGGTTTCGGACCTATCAAGTCGTCAAAGCGGCAGTTAAGGCCTGTAGTTTGTAGATTAATTAGGCCGGTGACAATCACCCTGTTCCTGGTTGGCGTTTTTGCTGGTTGCAAGAAGCTCGTGGTGTAAATGGACGTTTGTCAGATAAGGTCATTTAATTCTCTAATCTGACATCACATGGCGCTGCCATCGGTAACTTGAACCCATAACGAAGTTGAACAGCATCAGCATTGTTTGTGACTCACTAGAAACAACATTTGCGGGACAAAGGCCAGAGCACACTGGATACAACAGTCTACACTGACCATGAGATTACTTCATCCTCTGGTAGACTGTCTCAATGGCCATCCGCGCAAGAGCCGTCATTCCCAGACTTCCTGGAAGTGCATATTACAGATATGCACAAAAACACTTGCAGCCAAAGTCAGACGATCTGAAGTTGACAGTTATGATACTGGTCACTACGAGTAAGCGCAAGTACTTGATATCAAAGGTAGCAACATTTCGCTGCACTTGAGTTCGAATACCCAGGAGAAGTGGAATGTACACGTTGGATAACTCGCCTTTCAGCAGTGATACAATAACAATGGATATACTCCCGAAACTGTCGATGTAAGTTGATCATACCAGTTGGTTCACATATGACCAGTAAGCAGCCACAATTCCCCGGAGAGGACAGTGCTGATGGTGATGGAAAAGGAAGAAATTGTGAGCTTATTCTCATCAGATGTTCAGATCCNCTACAGAAAAACGCATCTGTGCATCATCTGTGTTAAATTCGTCCTGCTCGACAATTGCAACTGGGAACCAACAACCTTCGGCCAATTGACAGGTGAATTTGATTATCATGGAAACGGGATTACCAAGCAGTGTGAATCTACAATGTCTAGCGTTTCTTCGAGCTACGTTCAGTCTACTCCCGACGTCTGTCTATACGCCGGATTTCCACTAGTGATGCTTGTGATGCAGCGAGCGTCCATAAATTCCAAGTTTGTTGAACAACCGATTCCGACCCGAAATTGACGATGCTAAAAGTGAGTTTGTCATTACTAAGGTGTTTAGCTACGAGAAAAATACTAAAACTGAGTGAAAGAGAAGATTAACAAACGTCGATATCGGGTCCATCGACTTTACAGCGCCCGAGATCGACTACTCCAGTGTGTACGACCAAATACAACCAGTTAATTTATAGCGCAGAGATGAAATACGGGTGAAACTGAACTACACACAAACACTGGTTCACTAGTGGAAAATAAGAGGGGATAAATTGTGCGAAAATAAGCCCGACAAGTGGGCGATATTCAGGAATTAGTGATATGTGAGAAGTAGCATTGGGCAAAATAACAATTTCGTCGCGCATCTGTGAGAAACACGCTCAGATGAGCGTGATCAATGTACACATTTTATCGCTACATGCATAAATGCACACCATACACATAATTAATAATTGTACAATACACCAGTTTCGTGAATAATATAACGAAACAGACATAGCAAGAGAGAAAAATCCAAGTTTATGAGAAAGCATCTGGGACACACGCGTCTAAAATGATAGTTTCAAAATTTTCCCATGTTCAATGAAAATGCTGAGTAGTTACATCAATTTTTGCTTCACAAGGTTAACACTGACCTAATGGTCAAGGTCATGCCAGAAATCGGTTATCTGAGGAGGGAGTTGTTAGAAAATGGTGACTTTATGGAGCAAGACGTTTTGTCCGAAGATGGCGAAGTAACAACGGAGTTGCGTGCCAATCTGAAGACGTCCGAGGTGTCCAGACACACCCACCATTGTGGGGTATCTTTTCATAAAAACTGATTCATCTTGTTTAAAGATGGAGTGAGTTCATCCCTACACTGCAGCCAACATGAATGTTCCGTCATAAGGAAAAATACATTATGACGAAATCCCCCGCAGCCCCTTCAGACGATGAGTCTACTGCAGTCAACGTGAAATCTCCATGATGGCACAATTTTTAGTACAGGGGCTGGTAATCGGTGTTCTAAACATCAGTATAAACTGGGTTGACAGTATACCTTTCGAGCAGTAGTGCGGTCGCTCAACGCTTAACCACCATTAACATCAGGCCACATTGATGATTCGTGGCCCGACAAGCATGGAGCTCTTGGGATGACATCCCGGGATCCTAAATGGGGAATATGGACAAGCGAAAAATTGGAAAACATACTGATAACCATCAGCGAGGTCCGAAGGCGACAGGAACTTAAACCAACAATCGTCAAAATCATGAGTATCCATGATGCGAAGATTGAATTGTTGTAGCTGAAATGGTACAAGTGAGAATCAATGTTATCGTCGGAGAAATAACGGGTATCAAAGTGGGTCACTAACCGTCAGATAAGTGAGAACCGAGCGGCGTACAAGTGACAAGTTACACTCAAACATAGTCAGAAAGCAATAAACTAGACAGCACGTAGGCTGTTAATGATAGACTGGGACACATTGCCCCCATTTACACTGGCTCGTATGGACTGTAGATAGAAACAACTACGTGATAGTGTCAGGCGCAATCGCCTTTATGAATGACCTTTCGTCGACCGTATTCTGTCTGAAATAATCACAGGGAAACAGACGGAGCACACAACGCAGACATCCAACAAACTCACTAGCGTGTTGGTAGGGTTTTCGTTGGAATTTACTTTACTATTTAGTGTAACATGCAGTGTTAACTCTATGAAGTCGAAATGTACGAATTCGTTCACATCTACCAAACCATGCAAAATTGAGCATTTCTGCAACGCAGAACTATGCCCTCAATCATGAAAATGCCCATAGAAGCATTTTCATGAGACGAAATCGATATACGATGTCCAACAAAAGTGACAATGTAAAAAACTTTTGGTTGCAGTCTATTTTTCTTATTGCGGCCTAACTTTTATATTAAAAAAACTCAACACAGTTGTCTTGAAACATGCAAATTGATGTTTCACGGAAAATTGAGAAACTCTATTTTCGCGCTCAAATGGCCGTTTTCAACTAGTTTTCGGCCATTGAAACTTCATAGCGATAAACTACACGATTGTCAATGCGGTAATTATCATACTCTCTGATATTCAAGAGGTCTTTGATCGTGGGCCCCCTGTTAAAGTAGCTGCCTGCGTTGAGAGTTTGGATAAGTGTTGCGTGTTTTTATAGAAAGTTGGCGACCACGTTTTCCTGTCTTTCATTTATTCCTCTTCGCATTGATTTTTCTTCTTCCGTTTGGAACCTTGGAAGTGACTGTGAGTTTACTTTGCAGAAGACTGGTATGAACATTCGAATTGCGCGTGCGATAAATCATTTCTCCCACGAACGTCAATCTTGATTTATTACTAACTCTTGATATCGTTTACTTGTGAAAAGTTGTTTCAGCATAGGTTGTCTTCCATACTTGCCACCTCTTGATTATTATTTATATGTGCTCTGGTTATATTTGGGCTCAATCGCTTCGCTGTTACGAAACTGTTGCATTAGATCATATTCTCGTGAATATCGACATTCATTGTCATCTTCTATTCAGTTCATACTAATTTCCTTGTAACTTGCACCTCGATCAACAAGAAACTCACCAACACAATCGTCTTCCCTTTAGGATCCGAATCGTATGCTCAGGGGCTCAGAACTTATGAAAGCTCATTGCTTACAGACGTGACCTTTCCTAGGTACAGTCATCGACAAACGTTGCAGGTAAATTAAGCGTTGCTCGAACAGCCATAGACATCCATGATAAATGCCCCACAAGACTTTTAATCAGAATGGCATCCCTGACATGCGAAACCCCTTGAATAGCCTACTTCTGATATATTTTGGAGGCCGCATCCAAACAGTTAAAATAGGAGAACGCTGCTTAACACCAAAACTAGTGGGGTGGTTCAAGAACGTGTTCTGGGACCGTTGCTTTTCTCCTCATGTATATAAATGACGTATGCGATGTTATTGAATATCGGATGCCCTCTCTGTTTGCTGATAGGTTACACATTCTGCCGGCCCATTAATCATCGTTTTCTGTCCACAAAATATACGACGAGATCTAACTTCACTGCGGTCCTGGTGTGAAATATGATTCACTAAGTTCCTCAGCGAACAAATCAAACATTATTACCTATGGTTGTCATATATTCAATGGTATCTGTTCTCACTGGATGGTCATGATATCGACACCTCCACTTCTGTTTCAGGTTCAGGAAAACAGAATCAAAACTCCTTCAGTTTTCTCTGAACAGGTACGTTTTCAGGTAGCAAAAGCTGACAGTGTAATGGGCTGTATCGAAAAGACATTCCCTCTATCGGCTGCGGGGCTGGCTCTCTGCAATATGTGTGCTCGACTTCAATTCGAGTATTGCATCTCCAGTTACTGCCATCTTCTCAAGGTCTGATAGGCTTCGGTTGAAAATCATCAAGGGACATCTATTGAAAGCCCATTGGATTGTTCAGCCTCATTCGTATACAGAGAACGCTATCAAAAGCTTGGTGTCAATCCGGGTTACTGAAGTATCCGTTTTCACGGGGCTGCACAGAACGATGCCAGACGCTTGCACTCGATCCACTTTCGGCTACGGTGAACTACAGAGAACGCTGCCAAGACGCTTGCACTCGATCCACTTTGGCTACGGCGACTCAAGCTGAACCTTGCACTCATGTATAATCTAGTTTATGGCAATAAATTCACTGTCAACTTCGCGATCCGCTTACAAGATGGCTCAGACTACAACCCCAGGAACAAAGAACATACACTGACAGTTTTTAAATCCCGCAAAAAATCGCGTTCAAATTTTTCCTAGCGAAATATCCCTACGTTTGGAACAAACTCCCACATGCAATTAGAGCCAGTAAGAATATACATCAATTCAAACGAAGCTTAGAAACCTTCCTGACATTACCGAACGTCATGTCCATTTTCAAACTCTGCCTGCATGAAGACGATATTTTTGAAAACGGACCTAATAACATCTGATGGAAACCCTGTGTCGCGTGATACAACGTCTCGTACACTTCGAACCGATCAAAGCTATCAATTTCACCATCGGAAATACTTATCTAGATATCGAAGCATATTACTTCACACTTAATGATAACCAACTGTGTGTGGTTATTGGTCACTATTGCAGCGACCCTATACTATCCAAAAGGTGTGCACGTTGAAACTGATTGAAGAAAACAAACGCATACTTAGCCTGTTCGCCTGATGTGATAACATACAAATCTCGCGTTACCACCCATACTTCCTATCCTAATGGATCACCTGGCAATCTTTCTATCTTTTAAACATTCTTTCCATTCTATATCTCGGACGTGTATACCAAATTGACATGGATGTCAAATTCTGATATCAGAATTCGGCTGTAATCATATACTAGGAAAAGCTGTTAATCAATCTCTTTCCACGTTATACGATAACAATTGTTTGCTACTGCCATATATTTTATTGCCTACCCAAAAATTATAAATTTTATGTAAAATGTCTGGCCAGAACATCACATATTCCATTATTCGTCATACTTCACATGAACATTTTACGTTCTTCCGTTTATCACGTAATTTCGCTTTTCATTCCTGATTCCACAACTACATCTGACGCGAGAAAACATTCCACCACGTCCGGACACTCAAAATCCCGTATTGGTTGGACAATTCGCGAGGTCTGCGAAATTCCGTCGATTTTGAGGACATAACGAAGTCCAGTTCAGAGGACCGCCTATTTCTTCGCGAAGGCATAAGCTCCTCTATTTTACCTCATTGCGCAAAACTTCTACGTATTTTTCCGGAACCATCTGCATCAAATAATGGCGAAATTCCTCGACTGTTCATTTTCTCCATCCTCAGATAACCGATTTCTGGCATGACCTTGACCTATTAGGTCAGTGTTAACCTTGTGAAGCAAAAATTGATGTAACTACTCAGCATTTTCATCGAACATTGAAGAATTTGGAAACTATCATTTTAGAAGTGTGTGTCTCGAATGCCTCTTCATGGACTTGGAATTTTCTCTCTTACTTCATCTGTTCCGTTATGTCATTTGCAAAACTGGTGTATTGTACAATTAATAATTATGTGTATGGTTTGCATTTATGCCTGTCGCATTACAATGTTTACATTAATTCAGCGATTCTGCGATTGATACACGGGTTTCGATGCAGGGCCCCCCAATAAAAGAGTAAGGTTACATGAATAATGGATTTTTCGTAAATGAGAATCAAGTAATGCTTTGAAGCGATCTCTAGAAGTGCTGCTAACGACCTCAGAGGGAAGGCTGTTCCAAAGGTTAATAACCCTGTAAGAAAAGAACTGCTGCCTAAGGAAGGTCCGAGGACGAAGCTTGAAAGCTTCCTGTTGTGTCCTCGCCGGCCGTCATCATTCGCTATCATAAAGAACTGTTCAACGAGACCTACTCTAAAGAAGTGTGTGAGAATTAAATCACCGCGGAGTCGTCGATATTCAAGTGGATATAGATCAAGAATTTCAAGTCGAGACTCGTACGCGACATTTCTCAAGCCCGTGACTAGTTTGGTAGCCGCGCGCTGGACACGCTCAACAGCTAATGTCTTTCTTCAGGCCGGTATACACGACCTGATTGGCATACTCGAGGAGCGGTCTTATATAAACTCCGTAGAGCGTCTGAAACGCTCTCTTGTCTATGCGGGGGAAAGTGCGCTTAATCATCCTAAGAGCGGCAAATCCCTTTTTTGCCGCCATCTCATGGTGATACGCGAAAGATAAATTAGACGACAACCAGATGCCCAGATCTTTCTTCAGATCGATTTTCATGATATCTACTGTGCCGAATGCACTATGAATCACGAAGGCATTGCCAGAGTCTCCACCGAGTGACATGTGTGCGCAAATGATCATTCAGTGGA
>LOND01001248.1:59670-78934 GCA_014220965.1 Paragonimus kellicotti | reverse complement strand
CTGAAGTCGATAGTCGTTCGTAAACGACATCTGCTTGATGGAAACACCGTTTTCCGGTTCAACATACACTACCGGTGTTGTACATTTTTCGCAACAGTAATAACCGGTGTGGTTTTCTCACCCGACGAATAAATGCTCTTGCAGGTGCATCACCAACTACGCAATTCAAAACCACCTGCACATGACGGTTATACGTCGACTGCAATAAACCATCCTCCAATAGAATCAACAGGTCCTTAACCAAACTATCAAGTTATTCTTCGACATTAACAGGACTAGACAAACTACAGAATGACCCCATGACAACCGCAGACGTTGAGGGGGCCACCAAAATACCCAGTATGATGCACAATCGTAAGCATGAGCTGTTGAAAAGGTAACGCCGTCGATGTGCAGTTGAAGCCGGAGAACCCTCAAGTCATCCGTCCATTGGCCATGTACGGCATGGCCTATGCAATTATTCAAACGAAGTGAACATACTCCCCACCTCTCGATGAACGTAGAAGCACACTCCGTGGTGTTCTCCGCAAATTACATGCATCCAACGGCAACTCGGGCCGACGGCTTTCGAAGGCAGATGGGCCTCAACAAGGATGGCGCGAACAATTTCCGTGGACGTGCTTTCCCCTTGTTGGTACCGATTACGTTGTTGTCTGAAACGATGATTGTAGTAGTGTTTACTTACGTGGTTACTTAACTGCTCTCTGCACCACTGAAGAGTTCTCTGTGATCGCCACTGTAATGACCGCCAAAGTTGAAAACTGCCGGACGGAGCCCGTGGACGTTGCATCTGCAGGCAAAACTTCCTCAACAATTTCAGTGAAACACGAGATGGTTTCGAGAAAACTGTCATCTACCTGCATTACTTAATATCGCGGCAGTTACTTAGCTAGATAATGTCGCGCAACGGGAGGATTCGTCTGAGCCTTCTGTAAAACACCAGTTGTCCGTTTCTCACAGTTGCTTCTCTACTAGCTATTTTAGCCAAACGGTAAACTTGAGCACGCAAACAACGTCGTGGCTTATTTACCGTTCACCGCTCATTTCACACGTAACAGAGGAAACGACATGGTTGAAAATATTCACTTGGCGCCCCACATATCAATGTGAAGTGTCTAGTTAAACAAATTCGACACCGGCGGCGTGGGTGCAAGAAGAGGTTATTTAAAAGGAAAAATATGTTATTATTGTTAGCAATCATGCTTGCGGAAATTATAGGAGAAATTATATTTATCTCATGTCCGTGAGTGACCTGAAAAGAACACTCAAATGTCACTCAGGGAACGGTTGTGTTCCAGTGGCTACTAGGGGTGTCTAGTAGGGCAAAAACGAGACTTTCTATTCTTTTTTGAATATTCTGGTACACATTCACAAATGTACCACAAAATTGACCAGTAACGGTGGATTACTCTGGAGATCAGCCACCTAGAAAGTGTAATTAGGAAGGCGACTCACACGGAAGTTTTGTCTGAATGGGAAGGCTGCCACCAAGTGTGAGTGATGTTCCACTTGAAAAATGATATATACATCGAAATAAATACACTGCTCATATATTGTATATGACCACGCGGCGCGAGAGTTTTCAATATAACTCTTGACCGTCTTCTGAATTTTTTCAAATGTTTTTAGTGCTTCATCGGGGATGATTTCCAGTCACTCTCTCATGTGTGTGGATGACCTGATATCCAGCGACTTTCATGATCTCAGCACTATGCAAACTGACTGAAGTGTAGTTGGGCAGTGGTGATGAGAATGTTGTCGTCCCATCAACGCTGTGATGAGTGTGCACACGCCTCTTAGTGGTGATGCTAGCACCGTTCTCGAGACACACGAAGCACAAACACAAATATCGGTTTTAACGACATCAGTGGGATGGACACAAATTTGATATTATGCTCTAGTTATGCGGATTCCGAGTGAGTTTATTTATTTCGGTATCCAGCGAGCTTTGGTTAGACTGAAGGGCTGCCATGGGAGGGGGTGTAGTGCTGAGCTTGGAAACTACAGCAACTACTGTTAACAAAGTAAATCACTAATCTGACAGTGTCTTAAGTGAGTGGACTCCTACCAACACTTTGAAGCGGCCTGTAAAACGCGGGCCGGTAGCCATGAATAGAAGATGGTTGTAACTACTGGCATTCACATAAAAAAGGAATGTTGTTCAAGGAGGGTTACAAGTCGGTGTACGAAAAGCCTCTTGTTGTGACTACTGTGAGTGTTATGAGCCACTGAGTTGAAGATGTGCTGCGCGAGTCTCGTGCTAGAGATGAGTGTGTGAACATCAAGCCAACCCAGAGTGTTCAGAAATCAGGTTAATGCGTATCAGTAATTTCAAAACTTGACTCTTGTCAGATTAATCTGGAGTCATTGGCAGCCGTGGTGACTACCCGCTGAACACGCTCAGTGGCGGGTGTCATATTCCAGGCCGGTAGACACGACTCGAGTTGCACGCTCAAGCAATGGTCTAAAGTAGACCCCTCAAAGCATTTGTAACAGCGCTTCTATCTATCTGCGGAAAGGCCCGTTTCATTATCTCAATATTCGCAAATCTCTTTTCAGCGGCCATTTAGTGGTGATAGAAGAGAGATAAGGCGAATGACAGTCAAATCCGTAAGTCTTCTATCATATCGAGACCCCTGATAACTCTTGCATTATGTGAATCATGTCGCAAAAAGTCTTTCGGAAGTCACCTCTGAATGACGTGTGTGCATTGTTACCGTCGAAAATATTTCGTAGATAACCTTCGCTATCTATTACCTGTTCCTTCTTGATTCACCCATTCTCGGTGACAGCTTAGTGACCTTAAATATTGCTTTCAGTAATTGTCCTTCAATCTTCTGGTTTCAGAATGTTTGTCGGTCACCATGCACAACAGTAATACCCTGTATATTCTCCTTGTTACAAACAATTTAGAGCGGAACAACATAAGGTTCTATGCTCGTTTTCTGATTTGATTCGAGACAAAATAGCGGGAACAGCTGCGTTATGCTCGGAATCGAGGTTTCTCCTTTTTTCCTCACACAGAGGCGGAAAAGTCACATTGTGTCATATAAACTTCTATTCCGCGGTCGATCCAGCGCATCTACGAAGGAATTATACCAAGTATTTCTAAACTCATGACTTCACTCACGTTTGAGTAGATGCAAACCCATCCGCCAACAACATCAAAAACTCTTCAAGCAGGCAAATCGATTGTGAATAACCCAACATTACGAGTGAGTTCCAGTACCCTAATTTTTCAACTATTCTGAATGGCCTTCCTCAGGTGTGTTTCCACATTGGTGTGTTAGATGAAATTATAAAGCGTGGATAAATGTATTAGTAAACAACAGGAAACTAATAAATTGTATAATTCTGTTGCAGTAAACTGTTTGCAGATCACTTTCAATCTAATTTATTTCAGGCACCATATACGATTTTCACGTCGTGGAATGTAACCAGTTATACCTGTGCTACCTATGACCCTAACTTATTGCTCAAGAAATGGTAGAGTCAAAAGTGTGGAGTATTTGACGAAATGGGTTTAAAAGTCACTTAAGTTAAGTTCTAGTACTCACAGGGATGTAAATGAAGTATCGATTACCACAGAAAATTGTGTTGAAAAGAACAAATGAAGGGTAAATACATCTGTGCACATGTCTCCTAGTGTTTTGTCTATCTTGATATTGGATGGAAGGTCGAAGTTTTCAGACTAACAATCGTTTAACGCCATCAAAAATGACTGGTCATAAAACTTGCACAGTTGATATCATACCGAGTCAATATACGAGAAAATTTATTCATCATGTTCCACCCTGTTTACTATAGTTGATTTCAAACTCATTCGGGTAAACATTGCGATGCTCATCCAATCAAGTTGATCTCAGTTTTGTCTATTTCCGTTCACTGGAAACATTGGAGCTAAACACTGAGTTTAAAACCAAAACCGAATCAGGGGCAGTATTATCATAAACCTGCCGTTCTACCAGATGCTACTGACAACATGAGCTAGAAGTAACGTAAAACATAACAAAACCACAAACAGCGCAAATACAGAAACATCCAAAACTACATAAGATGAAGTTACCGCTCAAAACTGTTATTTTGTTAGACATGTATAGTTCACATCAACGACCTGCACGATCACACCTTTCAAGTAACCTAAACCATCAAGAACAGTTCACAAGAATACAACATGAGAGATACTTCGTTTCGGGAATCAAGAAAGAATTTCTGTTGCAATCTACTGGCTACTAGGATGATGTGCCAACACTCCGCGGATGCTGAAACTCTTGAGCTATCTAGTCACCGGAATCTCATGCGAAGTTCAGTCTTTGAAACGAAAATTAGGTGAAAATTTGAGGCGAGTAAAATCTCCTCAGACGTGTACAGAAACTGTTCATGCAGTTAATCAAATAGAATCACTGCATTCACACCATACTCTGCTGCTTATATGCAACCGCGAATTGATTTACAGGGCACCCAGGAGGGGATCAACATATCCGAATCTGTCACGATAAGTTGTAGTGAAATGTAGAGGAAAATCGCGGTGGTAAATTACTTTTGATAACTCATCATGAGGTCAGTTCAATGATAATGATTCAACGAAGTTGAATTGATGTGTAAACAACGCAGAGTAGATAAGCAGGATGTCACTAGATCAGGTAAACCGCGGGAAAGTTTCAAAGTGCTGTAAGCAAACGATTCGGACAGCGAATCATCAGGGTTATTAATGAGTGGTTTTGGAGTTCCAACCACAACTACGTCATAGAGTTTTCGAGTGGAGTTCGGATGGGCATACAGATCGATGGTGTGACCTATGGCCACGGCAACTGCAGGGAATGCACAATTTTTTGTGTGGATAGAGATTCGGAGACGGTAATCGAATAGCGATTGGTTCAGCCGTGTCCAGCATCCGCTGTTTGACCAACATGAGTTAGTTTCGGAAACTGTGAAGATCACACGCAATGCCAGATTGGGGTCAACTGAGTGATGGTTATTGGCGAGATGTGTGGCAACATGCTATCTTTGTTCACACAAGTTCAAGAATTGCTGGACACCTCCGTGTCATGACGGCTCAGTTGGTTTACAAATACCAGCATTCATTCCGTGCACCGCGACATTCTATACAGTTGCACAACGTCTACCAGGTGTGTCAACTAATTGAGCATGTTGCCCACGGTTGTTCAAGTCAACAGAATATTTCATAGGATGTGAATGCAACCTGGGAATTTTATTGAGTGGCAGCTTCACCTTATGTAGCTTTGGATGGTTCTGTAGTTGCGCTGTTCTGGATCAAAACCGGCGAGTTAGCATATGCAATCACACTGATGAATTTCAATTGGATATGCATATACAAACGTCGTCCTAAGTTTTCTTCAATTTTCTACCCTCCTTGTTCTTTGTAAAAAGCGTTGGTCAAACAACGGATGCTGGACACGGCTAAACCGATAGCTATTCGATTACCGTCTCCGAATATCTATTCACACGGAACAAATTGTGCATTCCCTGCAGTTGCCGTGGCCATAGGTCGCACCATCGACCTGTAGCCACATCCGAATTCCAATGGAAATCTCTGTGACGTAGTTGTGGTTGGAACGCCAAACTACTTATTATCAACAATATTGATTAGCTGTCTGAATGGCTAGCTTATCGGTGTTTCAAATTTCCGCATCCCGAGATTTACCAACCATGCATCCCAGTAAATTGCGGGATGTTTGTTGCCAGTGGATGAAGATGGCATACAACCGATTCGCGTTGAACACTGGTCACGTTCTGTACCTCGCTTACGCATCCACGTTGCTGCTGTTTCATCTTATCCAGGTTTCCTGTAGTTCACCGATGCAATCGCAATCCGTCCACTCACTAAACTTGTGGATTCATGAACAGTTGTCATTACACCTGACGCTACCTTAAGAATGATTGCCCTAATATGCTGATGCATGAAAATACCTATGTTGCTTCCACTTACGCATCCACGTTGCTGCTGTTTCATCTTATCCAGGTTTCCTGCTGTTCACCGATGCAATCGCAATCCGTCCACTCACTAAACTTTGTGGATTCNAATATTGTGAACAATTATTGTGCCGCCAGTTTTCACGATATCTGGCTTAGTGGTTGCGCTTCAACTCTCTACATTGACTCCGGTTTTCTCCACACACATTCTTCTTCCTAACTCGCTTAAGACACAGGTCCAGTCGGAATCGTAGGTTATACTTCAACAGGTACATATATATATATATATCTGTAAGCTGAGTTTAGACAGAGTTCTCAATCGTGAGATCATTGATTAGAGTTATTATGTCTTCTCTTGAGGTGATCGGTAAACCTAACCATTATTTTCCAAACAAATGTGGCTGAGCGTTTGCAGATGCTGACTCGGTCTCGCCTAACTTGGGTTCAGTGATCAATACAATCACGTGATGAAAGCTTGAACAGTGTTCTAATCCCGGCAATGATGAGGGCATAAACAACTCATGAAGTTCTTATGGTAATGTGATAGGTGTAACCAGATAAATGCTTACAAATTTACTTCTCAAATCCATTTGCTGATTAGCGTAGAACACGAGGCTCACTTCAAATCTGGCACACGCCAGTGATAATGACATGGAGTTTACTGAAGCAGTAAGTGCGATTAGGTTTGTTCAGTTTGACAGTTTTTACCGGATTAGAATATAGAAGATATGGAATTGATTAGAGGCAAAATCAAACATGAGTGATATTCCCGAACGATTTTTCTGACTGTTTTCCTCGTCCCTCAATGCATGCAAAACACCAACCTAATGCAAGTTGGTGTGCCATCCTAGTCACAATTACAGTTATCATTTGAACAGAGAAGTCAGAAACAGTTTTTGCACAATGTATCTCTCGAGCACATTTCGCTGCATCTCATCAGGTACATACTGCAGTCTATGGGTTTATATAGCAAAGTTCAATGGGTCTTGTGAAGTTAAACAACAAAATCAACAACCACACAAACACACACATCCGTACACATCAGTTACCAGGGCAATCTGGTACTGACGAACAAGTCTTTTCTGTACGCAGAGGGGTGGCTTCCATTTGCTAATTGCTACCGCCTCCGCGAACCGAAGAAGCCTTCGATTTTTTGTTGCGTAACGTATCCGAAACGCCTTCTCCAGGTTCAATTTGGGTCGACAAGTCAACAAGTGTCGGGCGATCGATGACGCTGGTTCCTTGTGACTTGTCACATTCTGACTTGAGCCCGGTATTGTGGTATCCATGAGCGTTTTGCGAACCCAAACTGGAATGTGTTCGTTGACCCGATTACGTAACTGCCGCTCCGTCCTGCCTATGTAAGTGGCCCGGCACTCACACATTACCGAACGTTATGTCCATTTTCAAACTCTGCCTGCATGAAGACGATATTTTTGAAAACGGACCTAATAACATCTGAGTGGAAACCCTGCGTCGCGTGATACGTCTAGTACACTCCGAGCAGATCAAAGCTATCAATTTCACCATCGGATGTAATTATCTAGATATCTAAGCTTATTACTTCATACCTAAATCACAACCAACTCTGTATGGGCTGTGCACGGTAAAACTGTTTGAAAAAAAGTACACTTAGCCTGTTCGCCTCATATGGTTACATTGAAACATCGCGCATACTTAGCCTGTTCGCCTCATGTGATACATTCAAATCTCGCGTTACCACCCATACTTCCTATCCTCATGGATCACCTGGCAATCTTTCTATCTTTTAAACATTCTTTCCATTCTATATCTCGGACGTGTATACCAAATCGACATCAGAATTCGGCTGTAATCATATACTAGAAAGGGCTGTTAATCAATCTCTTTCCGCGTTATACGATAACAATTGTTTGCTAACACGGAATTATAAATTTTACATAAAGGTTTGGCCAGAAAATCACATATTCCATTATTCGTCATACTTCACATGACCATTTTACGTTTTCCGTTTATCACGTAATTTCGCTTTTCATTCCTGATTCCACAACTACATCTGACGCGAGAAAACATTCCACTACGTCCGGACACTCGATATCCCGTATTGGTTGGACAATTCGCGAGGTCTGTGAAATTCCGTCAATTTTGAGAACATAACGAAGTCCAGTTCAGAGGACCGCCCATTTCCCGCAAAAGTAGAGGCTTTCTGATCGTTCCTCATCGCGACAAAATTTTCTGCACATTTTTCCGGAACCATCTGCATCAAATAATGGCGGAATTCTTCGACCGGCCACTTTCTCCATCCTCAGATAACCGATTTCTGGCATGACCTGACCATTATGTCAGTGTTAACCTTTGTGAAGCAAAAATTGGATGTAACTACTCAGCATTTTCATTGAACATGAGAGAATTTTGAAACTATCATTTTAGACGCGTGTGTCCCAGATGCTTTCTCATCAAAAATCTGGGTTGAAGAAAGTCGAAGTTCAGAAATAGGCAGAATGCCACGCGAAATTTTTAAGCTATAGAAGTTGATCTCCTCAACGCACAAAACGTAGTTGTATATCTGATGGCAAATAACTTTTTAGACGGTTGCGAAATATTTGTTTGCATTCAGAAGAGAGTGACCTCAGCATTCAGATTTCTACAGGAACACTTTCGGAAGGATATAACCTTGGTTGTTAGTACGGTGAACAAAACAAGCATGAATCACATATTGAACAAAAGTAACACACTGTACGATATATAATTTCTTCGAGATTTCAGACGATTTGATTGGCGCCTACAGTTGATCAGACGTAAGGAGATCATAATTTGAATATACCGGCCCACAAGTTTCGGAGAGCGACTGACGATATGCGCAAGAGCGGTTTATTCCAAGACATCGAGCACTAATATTTTATATACAATACGTGGGATAAACAACCAAAGTGTCGTGTGAATAACGGTATACCTACATATTTTATTAAGTGACCACGTTGTTGAAAGTCATGTTCAACGTTTAGCAAGTCAGTACCGTGTACAGTTCTTTTCTATGACAAACAGAGCAAGCTGTTGCAGCCAAATAGAATGTGAAGGCTATCGATGAGATGAGAAGAAATGCTAGTGACATGTTGAGAATCGGTCTGTGCTGCCAAACCATTGTACGTTAATTCTGTATACTTTCAACGAGGCATTTATAATGTCATTTGAAACATACTATATTTCTCTATTGGAAGTTCTACCCAATGCGGTGATCAGCAAGGAATAACCTTGGAAACCATTCATTGGCGTTTAGGTCCCTCAAATGAAAACGTACCTTCAAATGGACTTCGGTTCGCGCAACAAATAAATTGGTCACTGCACACGTAACGTCCCACTCCACAAATTCTCATTTTGAAATTCGCAAATGTATCTGTCAAAAATGGTGCAAATATTCCGCTTACTAACATTCTGTCTCTTTTCACTGAGTTGCCGGATTCCATGTGCAATTTCAACTGACAGCGATCGTAAGTCCGGCATTAAAATTCATGATATCCAAAATCGAATGTTACAACGCAACGGAAACAAGCTACCGGGCGGTTAACTCAACTGTATGCTTATATCAACCAACTGTTCATACATCACGAAGAGCAGACAATGTTCAGTTGATTTTCACCTTGCATTTTGTACATTATTCCTCACTAAGACTTGTTTGTTTAGTAGAAGCCAAGTTCACTATAAACGACACTAGCATGTTACAAGTAACCTAGCCCATGTTGTAATTATGCAAATTCGAGATGTTCATTGGAGTTTCTGTTTTTTATCAAATGCCTTGAAATTGATTCCACCGATATGTATTTTCTCCATCACTAAATCAGTTGGTTCATTTCTAACTATTGATCAATGTGGGCCACTATCAATTCTGTTCAATCCGAAACAATTCAACAATATGGATTCGATTCTATTTTTGGAGTGCTGGTGAGCATTGAAATCCAGATTATTATATATTGTTTTATGGTTACATGCGTGTATTAAAAAATAATGTTTCACAAAACTAACAGAGATGAGGTTCAGTTTGGCGAACCATTTCAGGACAGTATTGTGTTTGAATTTCTTCAATAGGTAATTCATTTGCTACCGATGAGAGTTATAGAACAACTAATCATTCGTTGAGTTTTCAGTTATTTTTGAACTGATGAAAATCGTCACTACAACGAAGTTTGGTTCCCAAGATCGTGTTGACATAATATTGCGGACGGGCAAGTTTTTGAGGGAATCGTCATATTATTCTAATCCTTTTGTGAACAACCCATATGCGTTCTTCTTTGAAATTCATGGAAACCAATCAAATGATAATGTGAAATTTTGAACACTTTTGGTTTCAGTGAATTCGGATGATACGACGTTCTTCACTATCTGTCACGAATTAATCGGTTCGCAACATCATCAAGAAATGTGTACACAAGATTTTACGACGCGAATACTGGATGACTTTGAGTTCACGTACAGTATAGAGATGAACTTGCATGTCGACTTTCCACATGCGGTAAGAAATTGTTTTCAAAATTTTCATATCGAATCCATATTCCTTTGGAATGTGCTGAAAATAATACAAACATTTTAGCGTTGTGAGCCTGATCACTTCAAACGAACACATTCTTCTTGTTATACAGGTAACCCTAAATGTGGTCAGCTGTATTGAATTAGCACAACGTATCGCAAACGGTTATCACTCTATTTGGAAAGGCAAATTAGTTGGCTACCCAGATTATTTGGTCGTTTCGGACACAGCCTCTTCACGATGCTGGCATTAGATTTTTTTCTACCGTTGATAGGGATAAACGAGGTGATCTCAGTTAACATCAACCAGGAGGTTCGTGTGTCATGTGCTATTGCACGGCGGTCGTTTCAGAAATAGATCCCGATGGCACCAAGCTAGTCCCCTGATGTGCGAATTGTAAATGACATGAACTCATGCCTTGAGTATGCATGAATGTTGATCAAAATGTTTTATACATGTTACAATATACGTCCAACTGAAACATGCATGATAATGAAACATGTGCATGAGTAACCTTTATTACAGAGTAAACGTTCTGTTTTCAGTGGTTTGGCCGCTGGTACACTTTGATGTACAATTCAACGGGAAATTTGTGGGCCTCTTCTTATCTTACCGTCTTCATCTACGATTGAATGGCATGCACACAACTTGTCTGTCACAATACTGAGTATATTCAGATTGGTTCATGAACTACATTATGCACTTTGAAATTCGAGTAAATTTTACTTGCGATAGTTTTGGATGAATGTTGTGTACTTATCACGTTGCTGTGTAATTGTTACTTTGCGACTACTTTCTGCTGAAATAAAATTGTTTCCCTGACTTCAGGTTATGACCTACCGCGTCGAACATGGCTCTCAGCTTGGACTAGTTTATTGCACTAGCTTGTAGTTAGTTCCCTGGTATAACAGTAATCGGAGGTTTCCAATATTTCGAATAGTAAAACAACTGGAAACGCTTCTAAATTTGATGTCTCACCACTGTGTGCTGAGGGCAAAAAGCGATCACGGCTCATCTCCTTAAAACATTAGAAGTAGATGTGTGCGCGTTTTCGAAAAACCTAGTGGTATCAAAACCCTTTTTGAGGTTACCACTACTGAAACTTGTAAAACCGGTCATCGTTGCTACAGTTGGTCGACAGCGTTCTCGTACTGTTCTGGGTGAAGTTAAATCAAGGTATGCGCGTTACCGTTAACAGAAGAATTATGATGCAGCAGTGAACGAATGGTTCCATACGACGGTAATTGGGACGAACTGTTGATATGTCACTCACAGCGGCAGTGTGATCTTCAGTGCCTAATGATGGGAAAGGTGGGAGGTTTGGGACCTAGTCAAACAGTTTCTCATCTGGGTATATCACGACGAAAACGTAGCTTTCGATGAAAGATATTTTATACCAGTCACGATGTATGCTGCCTAAAAATGGCGTATAACATAGAACCAGTGTTGTGAACACTGATGAAAGCAACGCAATTGCTAGGCCTATGTGCGTCAGTCATCACAACAGACAGGCACACCGTCACTTTCACTGGGTTTACTGCTCCGTTGCCCGAAATGAGTTCCATTCTCATTCCCTCAGACTGGGGATGATTCAATCAGCCTTGCTACGCACGCTTCAAGTTCTTTTACGCTCAGACTCATGTTAGGTGGTCATATTAATTCAGGCGTCCTGGTGCGTTTATTTGGAACGAATCAGCTGACATGGTAGGCGGTTGGCCGGCCTTTTGTTCAATAGAATATTATGACCACTGGAACTGGGGTTCTTCCCCATTGAATTATGTCATTTTGAATACTGATTGTCACAGGTGAACAGATGAAATGAGTGCAATATTTTGGTGGGTGGTCAAGTTCTCCTATTAGCAGAAGCCTACTTTAAAATATGTGACATTTCGGTCACATCAAGTGCAATGTTCTAGAAACGTGAAAAACCACCCTGGTGTGCAAAAGTGTTGACCTATCAAGCAACAAATCTAACTGTAACTTTCCCCCGACTGATATGTAACCTTCCATCCAACAGAGGATAATTCGTGATGTGTAGAAACTGACTTACAGATTTTCATATCAGCGTAGGAATGAGCGCCGATGAAACGTATCGTCCGCATGGTCGTTGATATAAATAAGAAACAAGCGGGGATCGAGAACTAACGCTTGAGAAACCGCGGCAGAAATCTGGGATAGGTGCCACTCCGCCTGTGCTACACTTGGCACCAAGAGATAGTACTACTTGGACAAATCGGCAAGAGCCAAGTCGTCAGATGAACTCTCCTCGACGACAGTCGTAGAGGAACAGATATGGGCTTGTTCTTCTTTAATCAACACATAAGTCTCCATGTGCAGTTCTGTTCGCGCGGACTGTTGGTAGAATTTTTCATTGTACGAGTTTGTTGTGTCCAGGGTCTTCCTACTTGTATCGGTCTCCAACAGTGTGAAAGACACTTAGGTCCTTCTAGTTTCCTGTTAGTTTATGCGCCACGGATAAGTGGAAACTGTCTTCAGAGAGACGGCGTATCCCGCGCCGACGTGGTTTGGCATCGCTGTACATAAAGTCTGCGTGTGAGAACCGGCCATTTTTGTTGGTTGTAATGAAAATGACTGTTGAACCGTGCGTCATCCAACACTTCACCGTCGTTTTGCAGCGGTACCCACATCATCGCTATTATGCTTCGAAATTATTTACGGCTGGCATAATGGGAGTTCGCACGAACTAGCATAAAGTTCTCATGTACGACTCAAATGGAAACGCGGAATAACAGTTTAGCGGCCATGCAGTCTAACGTCTGCACACAGATGGTGGCACAGCGGAAGTTGAACACTAGCTCGGACTCACCATAGAGACCAGCGAACTGAACCAATGTTTTCTGCAACATTGATTCCACATAATCAACACAGTGCGACACCTATTTGGGCGGCACAGTAAGTAAGCGGAAGAAGAGAAGTTCAGGGAGTTTTCATACATTTTGCCGCCCAATACACCTTTCAACGCCACAAGGACAAATGTACAACAGGAACTGACAAAATTCTGTGGCGTTCCAACGGTCACAATCCACCGAGGACCGACATTTCCTAGGGAACTCTACGGTCTGAATCACCTCAAAGTTTGTTCACTCTGCTGTTCAGCTGAGTCACTTGGCATGATCCCAGTCGAATTCTTCCTCCAGTTGGACCTGCTCTGCACAGGTTCGTAGACATCGTTGGATTGTAGGTTGTTCCTGAATGGTTGATCAAATAAATCAGCATCATCACCATCATTAGGAGGGTTTCCATTCGATCGGTTTTATTTTCGCCAAAATTGGCACGTGTTGTTATGAACTGTTAATTCTATCGTTCGAAAAACATTACTGATCTATTGCACGATTTATAGAAAATTTTTGGGTTCACTGTCCTTTTCTACACTTCAAGAAAATGAATCTACTCTACCTGGCCACGAAACTATTCTTTAATGGTGTTTTGTAGTTTACTTGAACGCAGGAATGGCAGATGCAAAGAAGCACCCAAAAGAGCAACCCAGGGTGTAACTGGTATCACCCATTTGGAGTCAAATGAAGAAAACAAGTCACAAAATCTACCCAATCAAGCCGTTCACTTGCTGCTAAGGCCTCAACCGTCATCTTCATAGCATCGCTCACTGACCATAAATTCACTCAGTTCAGTTATTGTCGCTGTCACATGTGTTGTTTGTACTTATTACGTGGCTGACGAAATGAATCAAACTGTCAAAAATTCTGCAACGTTTGCTTTCTTGCTGTTCTTATCTTTCGAATCATGAAGCCCCAGTTACTTGCATGGCAAATGTTATAATCCTCAATGAAAACTGTCAATGTCATTTGGAGCGTTTTTGACTGTAGTGCCACGATCTGATCTGTAGACTGTCTTGGGGTAATAACCTGCAACCTCCATCTCTTGGCCCGTGTTTGAGATTCTTTTTTATCATCGGATATATCCATCTCACGTGGGTGAATATGATTAGAACGTCCACTTATTGTACAACTACCAGATAATCCTAATTAATCGTAACTTCCAGTTGTAGTAATATATTGGTTGTAGGTTGTCAGTGCCTCTCGTGAGATAATTAAGTATGCATCGGATCGTATTCTATAAGTTCATTCTCCGTCCTGTCATGTTTTCCTCCGTAATGACAATCAGAATTCAACAGATACAACAAGATTTATAGGTTACTGCAGGATATTTGCTTGCTCTGGATGTCAATCGGAAAGCGAACAAGAAGGTATTCACTTTTTCCAAAGTTTTATGGCTTACGAAGTCGGTATCACAGTTACTGTTCCGAATGGCACATCATTTAGCGGAAACAGATGATTCCACTAATTGAATCAAAGTTACTAACGTGGATTTACTCTCAAGTGTTATCGAGCCAACGCCGTGGACATAATGAATATGGTCTGTTATTCTGTCACTATGCTTCAATGTGCTTCTTTTCGAAAGAGGTTGACTGGAAATTCTATGGGAATGCGACAGCTGCGATCAATTGTGGGTGATGTTCAACTTGAAATTAACCAAATCCCGACTACTCATCAGTAATCTAAAATATCGCCTAGCAGGTTTAATGAGATCGGAGATTTCGACCTGTCTAGGAAGTCCTAATCGCGAGTTATCGATTGGAGTTAACAGACAGTAACTGTGTCTCCTGTCGAGACGATCGGCAACCTGATCACAGCAGAAATGTAATAATTAGTATTAGCTGGAAAGTAGGACGGACACGTGTCTTGTGAGATCTCTGTGTAAGCGACTCGGGACATCAGCTGCACAGTTGTGTATTCCAGAAATATACGCAATCTCGCGACTGTGGACACTCAACACCAACGCTCATTCCGATCTTCCGACACAAAACCTTCATGTATGCCTTCGTTCTCGCCAGCAACGACAATACTTGTTTAGGATCCGTTCGGGGTTCAAAAGACCTGCCTAAGTAGGTACTGGTGAAATCTTCTCAAGTCGAAAATCCCAGACATGGCCAGTTTGTCTAATTGTAAATTAGTTTACTGTTGTCTACAAGGTGTGTATTACAAACGCTATGAAAAAGAATTCATAAGATAACACAGAACTGCGCCCATACCCTTAGGATTGCGTCACAACATAGGATGTGTGGTTTTTCAAGCAATCACGCACCGACACTGTTGAGGACACGAGTGCCAATTTTGCTGTTGCTGTTGGGGATTCCAACGGCATTGCACGCTTTCATACTATGAAGAGTTCAATGGAGTGTGTGCGATTGATACGATTACTAATTACCACGATAGTAAGAAAACCATCCCAGAGAGGAAGGAAGTTGGTTTTCACCTGTACGTTTAGGAATTTCTAAAGTGCACTTGGATTTCTCAGGTATAACATGTGAACCATTTTTATTGAGTCGACATCCAAGATAACGTACCAATTCGTTAGACATGTAGCACCTGTCTGTCCACAATGCACGGATCACGGACAGTGGCAGATGCCCAAAACGTTTGATATGATGGCGTCCGTCATCTACAAGATGCGGTGTGAGGCTTATGTGTAAATTGATGGATTGAGAAAACGACGAAAACCACTGCTTATGCGCAATTTGGGACTACTCAGTGACCAACGAACATGTTTCATTCTCTGATTCCGAGCCTTACTTGTCAGAAAATTATCGTTCTGCAATCAATAATTGTAGTAGTCCTGGAAGAGCATTGGGAATTGGGGCATGCTACAACTAAAAAAACAGTGCAGCCAGGCAACATTTTTGGCTACCACATTTGTGCCGTGACGTGGTAAACTTCTGGCATCGGTGGGAGCAAAAGTGCTAGGTAGAAAACCTCAGAACAAAACAGAGGACCAGCTACAAACAGTGGATGCTAACCGTCCGAATTACTCAGTTGACACGAACGTCCATAATCCTTCCAACTGAAATGTCAGAAGACGAATGGCATGTGTTAGCGTTGTTCGAATTTCTCACGGAACAGCGCGAAACAAGCGTTTATCTCATTCCGACGCATTCGGCTGTCACCGATGTCATTATCAAACAGTGGATGTGCCAGTGTAGAGCTCCAGGGTAGTTACACTCTGATTGGGGCCCAACTTCGCAAGTACTCTGTTACAATTGATTAATCCAATTAAGAGCTCTGGACGAAACGCGAACAACTGTCTACAATTCCTAATGCAACAGACAGATTGATAGCACCGGTAGCTCATCCTTCAGTTACTGAGAGCCTGATTTACGACCTGCTAATCCCAAGTTGCGTGCTTGCTTGCCGGAGCTGTGCTCATACATTCATTAAACAGACGCTTCACGTACTGTGAACTGGCCGTACAATTCACCTACCTTCCGTTACCCGTCTGCTTCTGCCAGTCGAATGCAGCCTGCGGTGGCGGAATGTGCTTGTGAATTGGTCGACGCCTTACGCTCAGCGCATAATATGGCAGTAGTGCATTCATAGAGTGCACGCCAACATCAGAAGGAGCATTACGACAGAAGGGTGTTCGGACCCTCATTGAAACCTAAAGAGAAAATGTGGTTGAACTCGAAGTCGGTGATGCCAGGTGTTTTTGCGAAATCGCAAAGACGATGGAAGGGGTTGTTTGTTGTGGAACGTTTAATGTCTAACTCCATCTGCGTGATGAAAGGTCCGGAATCCGCGAAATCTTTGCCTGTATATTCGTTCCGAAGCCGTACGTAGATAGCGACGACTGTCAAGCAGAGAGAAAGCAACATGTAGCAGAGAGGACGTTGCCTCAAGTGGAAGAGGGCGATGTGAAGCGAAGTTGGAACCGATGGAACGCGCGTCACATATTCAAAATCACAAGCAACTTTTGATATTTTCCTCGTGTTGTAACATCAGTGACCTACAGAGCATAGGCCCCGACTGAAAGCAAAGCAACTGATCTATAACTTACCAGTGTTCAATGTTCACAACAAATAATTCTCAACAAATTCTCGTGCATCCTCTTGTTGGGTATGCTCAACAAAAGAAAAAGCAGGCGCTCAATAGTGGGCAGAGAGGCATGAAACTAATGCAACTGATGAGACGGAGAAATTCCTTGAGGGACCCTTCTATAAAAGTTATAACTCTCCAAGATAAAACGGTTGTCGACGACCCTACTGAAATATGTGAAATCTTCAACTCACATTTTGCTGCTGCGTTTAGCGTGGAAAACACAGTATTACCCGTTAATACTCCGTTGAAAACAACCAAAGTTCTGTGTAATGTATCGATCGACGTTAGAAGTATCCGCTCACAATTAGCTACTATTAAACCCACAATCCATCCTGGACCTGATGGTATCCCACCAGTCGCTATCAAGCAAGGGGATGAGAATATACCTCATCCTTTTACTAAATTTGTTCACACTATCACTTTATCAAGCACTTTCCTCCCCAGTGGAAAAAGTCAATCATTATGCCTCGCTACAAAAGTGGTTCAAGGCAGGACGTTAGTAACTATCGTCCCATCAACCACACATCAATCTGTTCAAGAATGTTTGAAAGGATAATAAAAGTGCCCATTGTCGAGTTCCTAAGGTCAGAAAACCTTCTAAACCTTTCGCAGCACGGTTTCCTTAGTAAGCGATCTTGCATGACATGTCAGTTGGAATTCATAAACCATATATCGATGTCCGCCGACGCAGGAAATGCAGTGATCATCATACTTTAGACAGGCAAAAGCTTTTGATCGCGTGCCTCCTAAGCGTCTGTCGATCAGAATAGCATCTCTTGGCATACAAGACCCCTTGTACAGCTGGATTTCGTCATATCTTGAAGGCCGAACCCAAACTGTCAAAATAGGAGAGCACTGCTCAACACCAAAACCAGTGACTAGTGGGGTGATTCAAGGGAGTGTTCTGGGACCTGCTTTTCCTCATGTATATGAATGATGTATGCGATGTTATTAAACATGGCAAACCCTTTCTATTTGCTGACGATATCAAAATCGTCTACACATTTCGACAGCCTGGCAACCTCGTCTTCTGTCTACAAAATATACGACAGGACCTAGCATCATTGGAGTCGTGGTGCAAAACATGGCTCATGACGTTCTCAGCAAACGGGTCGAACATTATCACTCATGGTTGTCAAATACCTTATGGGTCTGTCTCACTAGATGGTCATCATATTGACACCGCCACAACCGTTCGAGATCTAGGAATATGGTATTCAAACTCCTTCAATTTCTCCGAACAAGTACGCTTTCAGGTAGCAAAAGCTAAAAGGACAATAGGCTGTATCAGAAATACATTTGGTTGTGTGCTCGACCTCCACTCGAATACCGCGCCTTCATCTACTGTCACCCACGCAAATCTGATGGACT
This sequence comes from Paragonimus kellicotti, assembly GCA_014220965.1. Taxonomy (NCBI): domain Eukaryota; kingdom Metazoa; phylum Platyhelminthes; class Trematoda; order Plagiorchiida; family Troglotrematidae; genus Paragonimus; species Paragonimus kellicotti. Next base: position 60,217 of record LOND01001248.1, on the reverse strand, counting down.
CGGGTTAGGATATCTCCAACAGGCATCCATTGAAAGCTCATTGGATCATTCATTTTCATTTGTATACAGAGGATGCCATCAAAATCTTGGCGTTGATCCACTTTGGTTACGCAGACTGACGTTGGACCTCACACTTCTGTATACACTGATAAATTTGGACGCCATCACTACAACGTTTGCCGTTCATTTTCACCACAGCTCCCCATATGGCCCGAGGAATGAAGATTCCACTTTGTCATACTGTTAGCTCGGAAAAAGATACGCGCCAACTTCTTTATTGTAAAATATTCCTATATTTGGAATAGGCTTCCGAATCAAATCAGAGCCAGTAACAACATTCAACGTTTCACAAAGGGCTTGGACAGCTATCTTACATCGTCAAACATAATGTCTATCTTCAAACTTTGTGTATCTTCTGATGTCCTTTTTGAATGTGGTCCGGAGAACATTTAGCCATCAGCTACATGTAACATACATACCCGTTCCTACTTCCTTAATTAGAACAAAATCAGGGAAAAACAGCACGATAGCTCACATATTGTATGCA
>LOND01001248.1:34159-46987 GCA_014220965.1 Paragonimus kellicotti | reverse complement strand
CAGGTAACACTCCATTACTACTAAATCATCCACACTGAGTATTGAAAACATATCATCAAACTTTAATCCATAGGTTACGATGGCCAAGACAAGATCACCGTATGATTATCCAGGAAATGCCAGTTAGTCTGAAATAAAACTTTCCCGACCTGTTTATACAGATACTTCTGACTAGCATTTTTTCCGATGCATGGGGAGAAGCCAAAGTTACATCAAATTCCGGGGGTGCGGTCGACATTCTCCCTGTTGGCCAGGAATGCTCACATGGACTGCCAACCACACATTCGATGGTATACTAGCGTGTTATTGGCTGTGCTCGCTTCTGCCACATATCCTGTTTCTTCTCTGAAATAAGATTAGAGAAACTAGCCGGCCCGCACGTCGCGGCGACCACCTGTTGCTAGCTTCGGAGATAGCCTTTTCTTCATTCAAAACCGCGAGTCAAGTGTCCTCTACCACATCAGTCCTGGTTCCTAGATCAGCAGGTAGAGTTGCATTTTGGTTAATTTTTCGCTCTGTCTTCGTGGTTTCGATGTTGTTGATGTGTTCAGATCATCAAAGTTCATACAGTCCTCGTCGTTTAACGTGCCCATTCTGTGGATTATTACCTTGGTAGATATCTGCTCGTCCCCACTATTTTTTCGCTTTGCGTTCTGTCCCTATTACTCATAACTTTTTACAACATCAACAATCGCTGTTTCTGTTCACAAACTATGACACAGTGAAGGTAACGAGATCCAGTAGCATTGATGGATCGGATGGATCGAGTGTATGTGGTCGGTTCGGCTGCCTCATGATTGTTCAGAACGGTATGCAGTGCCAGGCGTGCCTACACTGGTACCATTTGAAGTGCACTGGCTTCAAGGGGGTTCAGTAAACTCTGCTCACCTTCACCGAAAAGGCCATGTATCTATACGAGCTGTTTCTCCGAGAGGACTGCTTTCCGTCCGAGGCTCAACCTATCCTACTGCTGCCACTCCCAGTGAAACGGAAAAAGACACGTTGAAGTGTATACGCAAGGCTTTTGAGAATGTCAATGCACTGCAGTTGGCCACGGTTGAAATGAAGTCTGGTTGGAGCATAACATGTTTTGTCTGACATGAAGTGGGAATTTAGCCCACTTGGCGATTACATTTCCCTCGCCATTCCAAATGAAGCAGCTGCTCTCAAGCCAGTGACATTGTTCACGGCTGAAATTGAGGATTCTGCAGCGGAACTGAAGGACAAGACACTTCAAGAGAGCAGACTTGTTTGCTGAGAAAACTTTGACCAAACTCTAATCAGGTGAACAGGTCAGAGCGGTGTTACATACCTCAATTCCTCCGGATCAACAAACTTGGTTTCTGCCATCAGACTCCGCTCCAAAGCTACCAAGCAGTCACTCGGACTTCTTGTGACTTTATCTGCAAAGATTAGCAACAGGAAAGCACTGGACAAAACAAATCAGCCGCAGAAAACTCCCACCTTGATAGAACAAGGTCCCGCGTCATGGCTGACTTCAAACTTCAAGACAACGTGGACGCCATTATCCTATTCTTGAGAGGAGACTAGCGCCTCACGTTGGAATAATCCACGCAACCACAATCAAATCTAATGTGACTGTCCGCATCCCCTTGGATGACTAATCGTGTGTGCAATTTCACGGGTTTGAAGTTAAAGCTTCCAGAAGCGCTACAGGCCGTTACTCTTCCATTAAGCCTACATCGTTTCATCTCAAAAACGTCGTGCTGAAACTTATTTTACCCTGGAGCTCCAGGCCCTAATAAGTCGGTTTTGGTCGCCTCCTGCACCCTGAAAGTCCCACACCTGACTCATTCCGGCCGCATTTTCCTCGGATGGTTCGGGGTCACGTCGTCCAAAGCTTCTCTTCCTATCTAAAATTCCGCCGAAATTTTCCATGGCGCAAAATTGCAAACCACTCTTCCAATATTCAGAAAAGCGTGGGTGGTCCGAAAACCTTCAAACTTCGGACCAACAGAAGCGTATGAAGCGTCCCACAGAGACTCACATACACGCCTAGGCTGTGATGAAAGGGCCGCTACACTATAAAAAGGCTCACAAAATTTGGACGCCGTCTACACAGTCCACTACGATACTAGAACCACTTCCTCAAGCTCCTTCGTCGTTCTCTTTTATCTGCTTTTGCACTCAGTCAAATGAAAATGTAGCCCTTCGAGGCGGGCTCACCAATTGTCTGAACCTTCTGAATAAACCTTCCGAGAATCAGACATTTTGTGCAGAACATTAGCTCTCATATTCTCGCTTTCACAGAAACCTGGCTTCCGTAGATATCAGTTATGATGAACTGCATGTTCCTGGGTATTCATTGTACCGAACGGACTCTCCTCGTGGACGCGTGAAAGGTTGTGCAATATTCCTAAACCAGAAACTCCCGGTACTGGCTGTCATAAGCGAGTTTACCTTTCCAGAGAAATGTGACGCATTGTTGTTCAAACTTCAGCTTCGTAGTCGTGACACGCCTCTTGCCGGTGGTTATTTACTATCCAGCGTCGCGCAGCACATTCGATTACGAAGCCATTCCTGCTGCTTTAGGCCGCCTATAGTTCACACAGCGCTTCTCCCACCTTCTTGTGGGTGACCTCAATGCACCCATACTCGACCATATAGGTGCAGATCAGCCTACACTGCACCGTCCAGGACAGATACCCTCATTGCTTGATCTGGTTATCACAAATGAAGCTCATCTAGTAGATAGAGTGGTCATCAAACCACCGCTGGGGCACAGTGACCACATGCTACTAGCTTTTGATTCCATCTGTAACTGCTTTAAATGCTCTGTCAAAGACGTCTTCCGGAACTTCCAGATGGCAGATGTCGACGCACTGAGAGTATTCCTAAGTACACTCGTCCTCGTGTTCAATTCAGTGAATCCATACCACTATGCTTCTGAAGCTCCAACTCACGGAGTTGACAAAACATTTGTCCCTCGCGAAACTCAAAGGTCTACCGCCCGTGCAACGCTCCCGTTCAACGTACGCCACCTTTTTGACACACGTCCCCGTTCATCCTGGAGACAAGCGGAATCACATGGTAACTACCTTTTGGAGAAGGTGGTCTCGAGAGTATGTGTCATCGTTGCAAGTGCGCCAGAGGTGGTTGACGAGGCAACGTAATTTTCAGGTGGGTGACGTTGTTCTCGTTGTATCCGACGGACTGACCAGTGGCCCCTGGCCTAGTTACGAAATGTGAAGTAGACGCTGACGAACTAGTCCGTACTGTAGAGGTTCGCACGAAGGCAGGTCTATTGAGGAGAGACGTGAGGCGCCTTTGTTTGTTAGAGGAGCATGACTGTTAGACACTACGGTTCGCGAGGTCTCCAACGTATGTCGTGTGGATAGTTATATTAAGTATAGGTAGGTAGGGAGCCAGAACTGTGCAGCACTACCGGCGGTCTGCCAGATGCAGACGAATTTTGGCGGGCGCTGTAAATTTGTTGATCCATGAACTGAGAAAATTCGTCCCCATCGTTTGCATTCCCCATTTTCCCACTAACCTGACACTTGTTCCCACTACCTCACCCACCCCGTTTTTTTATTGAACTAATGTGTCATTAAGTGTCCTTGGCGCGAGTAGCCATTCTTGTCCTGGCTTACTGGCGTGACGGCTGACCTTTGACCTTGCTGGTCCTGTTTGAAACTGTTGATTTTGCTGGACGAGACTATCGTCGTGAACGATTGAGGTTTGCTTTTTGTAATTACTGATGCATTTCTTTAATAGTACCGTAGAAATTGTTGGGTCCAATCTTGTTTTCAATTTGGGATCCGTTTTTGGGCTACGCGTAACTCAACGATCAGACGTGGATCGTTACAGGCGGTACAAGTTGAAATTTCTTCTCAGTGGCCGATGATGGCTGCTCGATGTTCACAAAGATGTTCACTTACTCCATCACCGACTAATGTTGACGTTGGATTAGCGACAACGGTGTCGTAGCGCTGTAAATTCATAACGGTACAGTCGATTAGCGCTGAATGTGGACTAACTGGAGTTTTGGCATTTGCATATGCGTCAAATGCTTATTCATACGTGCTGTCTTTCTCTGCCTGAAACCCCTACTCGGTAACCACTATTAACTGTTTCGTGCTATGGAATATAGATTGTAGCTCAACATTGGCCGCGATGAATGGACGTTCGAAGTCCCGTAGTGGCCGAGCGGTTCGCGGAATTTTCAACTTTTTGACGTTTCCAAGCAATCGAGAATATCCTGCGCTGAAGTTTGCTTAATTCATCGCCGCATTTTGAAAAGTCACATTGTCCGCTCGCCCAAGACGAATTATTTCAACATTTTTCGAGGCTAATTACGTCAAATAACGGCGGAATCCTTCGAAGATGCATTTGCACGTATTTCCCGGCATGACCTTGAAATATTTGAAACATCGTCCCCTACATAACCTTGTATAAGAAAAATTAGTGTAACATCTCATCTTTTGAACTGAATCTGTGGAACAAGCGAACTATTTCTTTCCCTGGTGCGTGCATCAAAATTTTGCAAGAACGCAACCCGTTTCTTTCTGGATATGCTTTCTTCTATCGGCGGACTTCATATTTATCTTATAATATAACCACTTTTTGCTTTGTATCCCCTGTACTTATCTGTCATGATCGCGCACATCCGAATGCCAAAGGTCCAGTTAGCCATGCGCACGACTTACATGAGTGAGAACGGAAACGTCGTCAGAATCACAGCAGCACGGTCCGTCACACAGTTCAAGTTCATCGTGTACGTGCTCGCTGGTTTCGGACCGCACGCTACTCACTTGTTGAAGATCACTCCTTATAGTGCTATGGAACCGGATGCGATCCATCTCCGGATCATCACAGAAGCGTTCCTTCAGTTCGACGTAACCCCTCCATAATCTGTTTGGACAAACACCTCGGACCACTGTCGCACCTATATTCAAGGCAGGCGATGGGCACTCTCATGCTAGCTGTCGGCCGATCAACCTCACCAGCATCCATGCAAAATAATATACAGCATGTTAAAACGCGACATTCTTAAGCGTTTTCTCTGTACCGCATCATTCTGCCGTGTCGTTGGCGCCATTTTGGTTCTCAATTGCGCAACTCATGTGCGCGTTTTACTAGACCTTTGGCTCAAGCTTGTTTCTGTTGTCTCTTTTCACAGGACTATTGTTCGAACCCTTACAAAAGAAAAACACTGTCCCTCAGTGTCCTCACGTTGCTCAAAGTCGGTTTGCAAGTGTAATGGTTACGCGAAGCCAGGATGTTTGGTTTTTCTGTTAAACTTCTCAATGAATGTATATTCTCCCAGACTGAGCATGGCTTCCTGCCCGACCGGTCACGCATAACCAATATGTTGCATTTCACTGATAACCTGACAGAAGTTAAAGACAATCGCTGCATCCCGGATGCTATCTTCTACGACGCTGATAAAGACTTTGACATCCAAAGGGAGGTCTTTCATTGCGATAACATCCTTTCTTGGTAACAAGACTTTCAGAGAAGAAATCGCATCTGACCTTTCTTCTCACTTGCCGGTCTCCGCTGGATTGTCTCAAGGATCCGTACGTAGTCCGTTGTTCTTTCTGAGGTAAATCAATGACCTCCCCAACCTTATTTCTAACAACGCCTTCCTCAATGCTGATGAGTTAGAAATCTGGAACGCTTGTGATTGCAGATGGATCTTGACCAAGATTAAGTACTGGTCGGATGACCGGAGTATCCCTCTAAACGACAGCGTGTTTGCACATTTGTCTTTCGGATGAATTTTCGGAATTTATTCTTGATACATGGTATGAAAAGTGTAACATACGTCGCGAACGTTGACCTTCAATAAAGACCCGGGTGATTTGGTAGTCGACCGGTTCTACCTTTTCTCACCATCACCAGATGGCTGCCAAAAAGGGATTCGGAACTCTTGGGATGATTGAAAGGCCTTTCCCTGCATATACCTGCATGCCTCCCAAGCGGTTTACTGGGGTCGATATAAGACCACTGCTTGAGCATGCTAATCAAGTCGTATACACCGGTTTGAAGAAAGATACACTCACCATTAAACGTGTCCGGCAGGAAGCCACCCAAATGGCCACTGGTATGTGGCGTATCTCTCTAGTGAATCGTCTTAGAATTTGTTATCTCCATCCAGTTGAGTTTCAGAGATTGCGTTGCTATTGCTCAGCTGAGTGTGTATTTCACAGATGCGTTGAGGAGTATTCCATCTCCATTATTACTATTTATTGCTCGAATAAGGTGTATTAATCGGTTGTTCATAAATGGAATGGCTCCAACTTGAATGTTGCTGCGGCTCTAAATGACTTCACCGTCTTTCGAACGTTTTTTGACGCTCTAACTACTGTTTTCATGCATTCTTCGAGAGAGGCAACAGCGTTGGGAAAAAAATCCCCAATCAATCTGCCGAGCTAAAAACATTCTCAGAGATATATGTGCGGATATATATCCTTAGTAGCACACTGGAACACAGCCGTTCCCTGAGTGATCTTTGAGTGTTCCTTTTGGATCACTCACCGAAATGAGATAAATATGTAACTTTCGCCAGCAATATTGATTATAAAAATAACAAAAACTGTTTTCTTTTTCGAAAACCTATTTTACCACCAAAGTCGCTGGTGTTGAATTTGTTTAATTGAACCACGTTGCATAAATTTGCGGGGCGCCAAGCGAACAATTTCAGCCATCTTGTTTGCTTTGTTATGTATGATATAAGCGGTAAGGCGTTAAATAAGCCACGAGGTTGTTCGCGTGCTCACGTATACCGTTTGACTTATCATTTGATTGGGGCATGAGTTATTGATGTACCTTGCTTATTAGCTGAGATATTCCACTTCTAATACGTACTAAAAACTTTTTTTCAGGAAGTGGAATTTGCACAAGTTCAATGGAATTTCTGACTTATTTCGGATGCAATCATGGATGAATCTTTCATTTTCTGAAACAACTGTGAGTTCTCTACCAGATTGTCCAAATGAACTATTGATGTATCTTGCTTATTAGCTGAGATATTCCACTTCTAATACGTACTAAAAACTTGTTTTTTCAGGAAGTGGAATTTGCACAAGTTCAATGGAATTTCCGACATCATTTCAAGGCTGTTGAATATGTTGGCGAAGAACGGGATATTCATTTCAATACGTTGGAACACTTGCAACTGCCCGCTATATATTTTTTGCTATAAAAGTTCTTTTTCTCTAAAAGACTCTTTCCCTGCCCAAACCAATTACATCACATCCGGCAGGGAACTATTCGCGTTTTACCTATCAATTTGGCTCATGCGACATACACTGGAATATCCAGTTTCCACTGGTATGACTAAATATAAACCAATTATTTACGCGCTCAACAGCTCTCCTGTAAAGCACTGCCCTGTGAAATCCGTCGCCATGATTTCATCGCACAATTCACGAGAGACATTTCCACACTCCGGGTTCTGCTAATGTTGTCGCAGACGCTCACTTCGGAATACACGGCGATGCAGCTTCAACCTTATTTGGTTTAAGCCCAGAGAAGGATGGTGGATGCACAACTGAACGACGAGGTGCTGTCTCATCCAGTGAAATTTCCATCCTCCCCGGTTGTTCACGGTCCCCGTTCCTCATTCCCATTCCAACATCGTTTGTGACGTGTCAGCAACTATTTCAGTGCCGTCCCGAACCCTTGTTCGACTGTCTAAATTCGCACTTACATCTGGTTGGATGCATCACTTTTGAACTCATTTCTCAACGTCACGGCTGACCCAGTGTTAACCACAGTATACGCATTCTGGCTGAACTCTGTCTGCATTGCTAGCGTAGCAAGACCCACCGTCATGTTGTCTCCTCACCTGTCGATTCCCCCACAACAAACTCTCGTTCCTCAAACGTCCATGTGGATATTGTTGGTCCACTGCAGCCGTCCTATGGAAAGGCTTTTCTGTTCACTTCTGCCGATCGGTTTGCTCTCAGGCCAATTGCTGTTCAAACACCGGATACCACGAGTGGGAGTATCGCTAGGCTTTTCCTCCTCCACCGGGTAGCTAATTTTGGTGTACCTCTTTTGATTACCACAAATAGAGCCGCCCAATCCCGATGCTACCTCTTCCATGTATGGTTGCGAACATATCAAAAAGACTGTGTATACCCTCACTTCGATCGGTCTAGTGAAGCATTTCCATCGACAAGCGGAAGCATCATCCATTGCCCAATCTTCAAAACATAGGTAGACGGAGTGTACTTCGCTTCCCCTGTTAAGTATCAAATCGTCTCTGGAAGACGATTTCAGAACCACTCTATCAGAACCAGTGTATAGGTCAGCTGAACGATTACCCGGTGAATTTTTCAACAGCTGCCTCACCCAGTTAACCCAATGAATCACGCTCAAGACATTAAGAAGAATATGGTAAAAGTTCGCTTAATCCTCATGCCGAAACATGCATGGCTTAATCGTATTCCCTGCGACTGACATACCTGCACATGTTTATTTGATATGATCTAGTAAAACGATCATTGCGACCTCCCAATCTGGACCGCGCAGAGTGATATCACTCCGGGACAAGTAGTTTCACCGTTGATCGGGCTGAAAAATGTGTTAATCCATCTGTATTGACTGTCCGAAAGTAGCATATGTGAACAGCGATTTTATACAATCACCGGAGAACTCGTTACGTCAGTCTACAACAAATTTTCCCCGGTTACTATCCAAGTAGTTCGTGCAACTCACAGACACCAACTCTTAATCGCAACACTATAGTATGCGCAAATAAACATGATTTTTTGCTCGCTCACGTTGAATTGTTCAGCCTCATTCACTTTCCGTCCTGTGCAGCATCAATGCTTGCTTTAAATGCTCCATGGAAGTAAATAGTATGGCAGTTTCATTGTTTTATAATTCATTCTGCTAATCTCCCGTAACTGCTGCATCAGACCAGCAATGTATATTTTTCCCTTGAATCGTTCAAAAATAGGCAGAACACTTTTGAATGAAACTCTGTCACGTGCACGTGATGGTTCTCCCTTCAAATGTCGGTGATTGGCAGCCAGCTAATACTTTTCACTCGATCAATCATTCTGGAAGTAAAAGTACAACTACTTAGTCATTCAGGGATGGGTGAGATGAGTTGTGAACTTTTCAGAATACCACTGGAACAACTTTCCCAGCTTTCGGGTTTCAACCATGAATGAGATATCCGAATTTGTATTCAAAACTACAGCTATATGCAACTTCAGCGGAAACAAACAGAATATAATACTGGTCAAATACGTGGAACGCTAATCAGTTAGTGCTAATTAATTAACCATCAGAAATTGAAATGGGTTCGCCGAAAATTCGCGACAGCGCTCTATCAAGCTTTCATATTAGATCGTGAAATGGAGAAAAAAGGTAAGTTACAACCAACCGGTTGGATCTCACGAAGATTGTCGAATTGAAAAATGCAGAGCGTTCTTTCTATCCCTCACCGAGCGAGTTTGGAAATCACCGCAGATTAGGAATGACTGCATATCTTCATCCATCCACGCAAAGAAAATATGACGCAATTAAGCAGCAATGAGCTGAATGTATATGAGATAAAATCTCTCACCTCGAATGTGAAACGCCCTTACGAAATGACCAGGAAATGTATGTACAACAAAAGTCGACGACTAAACACCGATGAAACGGAATTGAGGTAATTAAAACAAATGGTCATCGATTGGGTCAGAGCGTAGTGGCTGTTCACACATCGATAATTGGAAGAAACTATTATTCACCTAAGAAAATTCAGGGTGCATTCATGGCTTTTGCAGGGTTTGGGCTTGAAGTCCGTTCCAAAGGGAATACAACTATTTTAGCGCGAATTCTTATTTTGAAATATTTTCGAAATGTTAAAGTCAAGAGTTCAGGCGAAATACATACAACTTATCGATCGCAAATAAGCAGCGTTAATGAGAAAACTGGGGTGCATCGAATAAGTGCCAAACTATTAGTTTGATGATGGAATTGTTTTCCTGAATTTTCGCGAAAGTAGCCCATTATTGGTGTTAGCCAACTTTTACAAGCCTTGAAATGCGTTCTCCGAAATAGTTGAGAAGTACTACGGCCTAATTTCGCAGCGCTTTGAAGATATCGTCAGAATAGAAACATATGACCACACAATGTTTGCACTGTATGTGAACGAGCTTCACCACATATTTGATAGAGGAACGGGTATGACAACGATTCCAGTTCCAATATCTACACGAAAGTTCATACTATTCCTCTTCTCCCGCATGATATCATGTATATACTGGTCAACGAAACGTTGTTCCTAGAAATGGTCGAAAATGACAACACCAGATGGTTGTCTTCGCCCTTCAGGTATATGGAACGGCAAAATAATTGTCCAGTCTCACTGTATTATCCAGAATCTGCAGGAGTTAATTCTCTTCAATCAACTGCATCATTTCCAACTAGATTGAGGCCGCATGACGTTCATAAAATCCAATGTACGGAAGCAGATTAACTCAGGTTGCCTGCCGAACACTGGGAGGTATATTTTCCAACCAGTCATTGCTTGATATTAGAACGTTAATTATCTATTGTGATGCAGAGAAATACACCAATCAACGTGACAATCAACGGAATCAAAGATGACAATTAACATGTGCCATTTGATAAATTGCCGGCATTGGATGACCTATTTAGCGATCGCTATACTTTCGATTATTTGTAAAATTGGCCAACAAACGTTTTGCTTCGTTTGACGAAGACTCATAAATACGCGAGATGATAGATCTATCTCGCTAACTTGTCATCGTGATGACGTTTTCGACCATCTCTAGAAAAAATGTCTCGGCGACAATTATCTACGTGTGAGTCTGCAGGAGAACAGAATAAACCTTAATATACATTAGATAATGCGATTGCTCCATCGTGCATCTTTTCGAAAGGGGCCTGACTGGAAAGTCTATGGGAATGCGACAGCTGCGATCAATTGTGGGTGATGTTCAACTTGAAATCAACCGAATCCCCGGCTATTCATCCGTAATTATGCCTGATAGACAGAACATTCACTTGCACATTGTCAATGCCTATCATCTAATTTTGGTCATTGGAAATGACCTCGCGGTGATGCCTATTCCCAAATAAGCATCAGGTAACTTTTCTATAATTTGTGAACAGGTTTTATCTAAAGGAAGCAATCGACACTCACAATATACGATGGTAACATTGACTCAGCTCATTTTGACGGGTCACAAGGAGATGTAGTTCAGGTTTCCCTCCGAAGGCATTGCAATAGCCAAGAAAAATCTGACTGTTGAGAGTGTGTGATCACGACCAGTCAACTGAGATGTGATAAATAGTATCAGTTAGGAAGTAGCGTGCCGGATCATTGCATTAGATAAGCTATTTCGTAGGACGGATACGTGTCTTGTGACATCTCCGTGTGAGCGACTCGAGACCTCAGCTGCACAGTTGGAAAATATGTACAATACTCTATAGAACTCCCCCCTAGAGCGTTAGAAGGATGAAACGCTCGATAAAATGAGGAAATGTTAAGCACAATACTCTTTGAAAACTGTTGGCCATCTGACGGTTCGGCCTGAGCGAGTGCGGGGAAGATCAACAGGGGGTTTCGGGTTGGACTGAGGAGGTACGGGCTGTTCGTTACACATGGGCTGGGTAGACTGCGAGTCACCAGGAGTAGGATCGACTTCAGGAGCGATGGGAGGATCTAAGTGAGGTTCGACGTGAGCAACTTTAAGTCTGTCAATGCTCACTGTATCGTGGGATCCGTTGCGATCGATCACAAAACTTAGGGAATCGTTAAGTCTAACCTGGTAGGCTGAGGCCGGATTTTTGACATGGATAACTTCAATTGTTGCACGAAAGTGGTAGCGTCAAAATTAGTTTGGCCGGCGTTCGACTTGTAAAACAGTTCACCAGGGAGGCGAAGTGTCGTACCGTAAACTAATTCTGCGGTCGTGCAACCAATGTCTTCTTTAACAGTCGATCGAATTCCAAGCATGACAAGGGGCAAGTGATCGGTCCAACGCTGGGGGTCTAGTTGGGCTTTCAGAGCGGCCTTCAGCTGACGATGAAATCGTTCGACCAGACCATTTGCTGCCGGATGGTATGCAGTGGTTTTGATATGATCGACTCCAAGCAACCGGTTGAAGTCTCTGAACAGCGTTGATTGGAATTGTGTGCCTCTATCGGTGGTTACAGTAGTTGGAACACCATAGTTTGAGATCCATCCGTCCATGAACGCTCGCGCAACTGTTTCAGTATTTGTGTTAGGGAGGGGTATTGCCACTGGCCATCTGGTGAAACGGTCAACGCACGTCAAGATATACCGATGACCTTTTGAATACGGTAACGGGCCGACTATGTCAACATGGACATGACTGAAGTATGCATCGAGATTGGCGATTATGCCGGGAGTCCTGATGGTGTGTCGGTGGACTTTGCTGAGTTGACAATCAAGGCAAGTTCTGGCCCATTCTCGTATGTCCTTATGCATGTTCGGCCATACAAATCGATCTGAAATCAGCTTGACGGTGGCACGAACGCTGGGGTGAGACATGCAGTGAAGACTGTTAAAAACAGAACGTCTGAAGTTTACTGGCACAAATGGGCGAGGGCTGACTGTCGTGGTATCGCATATGATTGTGCCTCCGCAGTTGGCAAGAGATCAACACCCTCCCGAAGGTTGAGCGAAGAAGAGGTGCGACACTGATGCAACTCAGGGTCGATGTTTTGTGCTCGGGCTAATTCCTTCAAATTCAACAGTGTCAGTTCGGTGTAAACCACTCAAAGGTAACTCTGGATAAGGCATCGGCGACGGTGTTTTATCTCCCGCGATATATCGTATGTCCGTTGTGAACTGGGAAGTGTCGT
>LOND01001248.1:22089-34059 GCA_014220965.1 Paragonimus kellicotti | reverse complement strand
TTTTCTTCAATCAACCACATTATTTCTAACTAGCTCGGAGTCGCATGACGTTCATAAAATACAATGTACGGAAGCAGATTAACTCAGGTTGCGTGCCGAACACTAGGAGGTTTATTTTCCAACCAGTCATTGCTTGATGTTCTAAACGTTAATTAACTATCGTGGTGAAGAGAAATACACCAATCAATTTGACAATCAACGGAATCGAAAATGACAATTAACATGTGCCATTTGATAAATTGCCGGCCTTGGATGACGTATTTAGCGTCCGCTTTACTTTGGATTATTTGTAAAATTGGCCAACAAACGTTTTGCTTCGTTTGACAAAGACTCATAAATACGCGAGATGATAGATCTATCTCGCTAACTTGTTGTGTTATATTTTAAAAAGTTAAATACAGCTACTTATCTTGTCAGAGAGAAAGTATCACCAAAACAACGCATCTGTTTCGTAATTTCGTCTACCGCTGTGTTAATGGAATTGCCAGCGTCCCAGATATTATCAATACTTGGACATTCAGGTGCAGTGAAATGTTGGGCCACGTCAGTTTTGAGCTCGATTATGTTTTCGCGTGAACTTGCTAGCGCGATTTGTTTAGGAACCAAGCAGTTCTTTGCTTGATGGGTGCCAGCAGAAATCACCAATTTATTTTCATCACATCTGATAGCAGGTTATTTGGACGTGCCAGTAGGACATTTTTGTCCTAGATTTTTGTCTGCATAACTGCCATTATTGACTTTGAAGTTCGAGGCGAGGAGTCTAACCATCAGTTCTGGTCACCAAAACTTGTGGAAATATAAATACTTCCGGTACGCCGTGAACGTAATCAGAACAAAAGCCAAGCGTATAGAAGTAGAAGTGGCATAAAATGACAATTATGCGAATAAACCGAAACTGAATACCCGGGCAAAAATTACCTGTTTTTTAGCTACAACCATCTGTAAAATTTGGTCCCACAGTGCGTGAGATCGAGATGCAGTGAGTCAGTATGTGAGGAACATACTCGGCGCCGGCCTAATAACTATGCCGTTTTGGTTGCATCGGTTTCGAAAACAGCGCTGTCTTCTACACTCGAGCTCGCAAGGCCGTGTCATTGTAATTAATAATAAATGATATCCTGTTCCTCAGTGGCCGAACGTTCGTTTGAACACAGCAACCACCCAAGGTGGTGCATCTTTCACTTCAAGCCCTAACCATAGCCACATTCACACATCCATTACTGCTTGTACTACTCTTCGTAATACTTCTAGTATGATGACGACCTAAACGCGCGATCACTACAATGACAACCTGCATATGGGCGTGGCGAAATTATTCTTTTTCGGTGACTAGTACGCTATTCAATTCTCCTCCACCGGCTCCATCTCCTGTAATTCCGCTATCCCATCCAACCCTACCGACTCCATCCTAACATAGCTTATCCTGAAGTCAGACGCAAGCGACACTCAACCGGCCAACAATGGACACAATATGAGTACAACAAGACAAGAAACACCACCACAGTCACCGTGCCAGGGAGACTCTTATTATCTGAACTTTAAAAATGACGTAAATGATGTAGCACATAGAAGCCATTCAGTCTGTTGCTTCGGAGTGCGCGGTCACTAGCCGAAAGTGTACACATAGATGCATAGACACATCACCTAACGTCGCCTTTGTCGACGACCAATCTCAGTAACGGACTTAATCATGGATCAATCCTAACTTCACAGTACGAAATGGGTGGCGGAGATATTGACATGGTTGAGCTCCCTTGGACCTCTCTCACAACCCCGACAAGGCAGTTCGAGTTTCTTTCACGCATCCAACTGAATGAATGGCGCCAACCTGTTTTTTCACCCACTAGGCTAAACCATGTTTCATATACCACACGCAACAGCAAGTACTCCCTTTGCTACTTTGTCCGTCTTCGAACAATTTCCAGAAAGTGATCACAACGTGGCCAAATTCATGTGTGACCTCAACACCGACAGATAATTGACCGCTACATGATGCCACCAAATTTAATTCATCACCGTGAACACTTCTCCATTCTGCTCAGAACTTTCCAGTACAGCACATTCTTTTTAACCCCTGATTTTGGTGTTCCAGCCAAATCATATGATGAACGCTCTAGATTTTGTATGGACATCTTAACCTCACAATAATCAAAATGCAGCAGTGTGTATAAATGCAGAATTCCCACTTCGAGATAGAAAAGTAAACTGAAAGGCTCGAATCACAGTGCCCAAGAACGCGAATTTATCTCTCATTCCGCAGGACGTATATGCTAACCAATATAAGAGTATGAAAATGAAATGCTCCATCTGAGCGAGGAAAAAATGAGTCGTCAACAGCGAACTAATTAGAATGCATTTGTGGAGTCAGCCGTTGTCAGTTTATTCGAGGAGTACTAGGTCCTGGGACACATTCTAGCACAGGCGAGTGGCAACTCACTTCACTTTTCTCAAGGCTTCAGGTAACACTCCATTACTACTAAATCATCCACACTGAGTATTGAAAACATATCATCAAACTTTAATCCATAGGTTACGATGGGCCAAGACAAGATCACCGTATGATTATCGAAGGAAATGCCAGTTAGTCTGACAGGAATCTGCCACAGGCTGTTTACACGGCAACTTCTGACCGGCGTTCTCCCTGATTCATGGAAGAAGTCACAGTCATCCTGAACTCCCGGCGGCCGATCGGACAATCACCTTTCTAGCGACCTACCAATCAGCCCTAGCAACATCACATACTCCAGCCTTTGATGGAACGCGCCATCCTTAAGTACATCTCGTTGAATGATCCCTTTTTTTGACGGCGTGGCTCATATTCAGAACGATCCGGAGTAGAACACGTGCTTGTTTTCATAGACAGCCTGACGGTAACTAAACACCGTCTTATGAACGATTACCCTCATCATTTCTGAGGGCGCTCTCGAACTGTGTCCAGCATGGTCCACTCAGACATGGTGGTTATTTGACAATTTCTCCGCCATATATCTGTTACTGATGAAGAAAGCACTCGTGGTTAAATCTGGGAGAACCAATCACCTTTATCCCAGGTTTCTTCCTGAGTTTCTCAAGGGTAAGTTCTCGTTCCCGTCTTGTTTCTTCATATCAACGACCACCCGGAAGATACGTTCATCAGCGCTCTTTTCTACGCTGATCTGAAGATCTGGAATGCTAGTGATCCCAGTGAATTACGAATGGCTTTCGATTCGACTGGGCGTTGGCAGGCTGATTGTAGGCTCTCGCTAGATCTGAGTTGGTTGCATACATGTCCACTCAACGAGTGCCCTGACAATGCCTTTGTGCTGCACAGTGCAATCTATACGGTGTATTACAAAATTCGATCCGAAGTAAAATACCCACCTCTCGATATCGCCCAACCTATCTTCTCTGTGGAAACGTAAGATGGCCGCGGAAGAAGATATCCACCACTCTTACTATGATAAAACGGACCTTTGCCACCTCGACAAGCAGACGTTCCGAACACTTCTCGAGGCTTACATGTGACCGGTACCCAAGAACACCATTCAGCCTGTGCACAGAGGCCTGAAGTAAGACATATTTGCTGTTGATCTTGTCCAGCTTGGCAACCAAGCCGGTTGCTGACCTAAGAAATATCGTGCAAGTGTCCAAACTTGGAACTCTTGTTCTCTATCCACTTGACTTCCAGCAACTCTGCGGTAACTTCATGAGCATATAATTTTTCTGTGTGTAGAATTCGAAGGGCAGCTTCTCATCGCAATGGAAGATGAAGGTCGACAGGGAGACGACAGAAAGCTTCACAAGCTCCGTCTCTGCAACTTTCCAGGAGACAACTCCTTTCTTGTTGGAGGATATTAATTGGAACAACCTTCATTCCGAGGTCACCAGCTGCGTTCGTGCTGGAAACGTAGTCAGACTCGTGATTTCACTTCGTTTCTGGTGCGTGCTGCGGCTCTCAAGAGTGACATCACATCCTCTTCTCAATTATTGCCTTTCACACCAACCAGCACACGTTTGAAACTGAATCAGACAAACCAACTGGATCTGGGTACTTTGAGCCATCTAGTCTCAAGCCTGCATACAGTCCACACACATTTATCCACACATATACGCCAGTTTGTAACAATCTATTCATCTTGGTAAGCCTTCACTTCATAATTCAACGGTAGCCGGTATCAAGCGATTATTGGCCATCATACAAAAGCTCTGCACACATGAAACTCTGAGAGAGAGAAAATACTCCACCCGTGTATCGCAATGAACGCAATTCCCTTTTCCACCAGTATCTCGTGTCCGCAGCGATAGTGTTTTCTTCTACGTTTCTTTGAGCCAATCACACACAGCGATTATACGGACCAATAGCAGCGCAATACAACGCACACTTAAATCCATTATCCTCACCAGCACTTTCACTTACTATAGACTCTGATCCTTTTTGTACTCCCCACGCTCCCTGCAGCCCTAAAACATAGTCAACTGTTGAACAAGGACCACTCGCCAGAGGCCGTCGAGCAAACAACAATGCGTACAATACGGAGAATTGACCTAAATTGAAGAAGACACCAGTACAACGTGCACAAAGCGTAATTGTTATCGCGTATCCTGATCAACTGCGTTCTGTTAACCGAGAATTACCCTCCACTTTATTCTCCCTGTTGAAAGAAAATACTTTCGTGTAACCGCAAGCCTGCCCGATTGACGCCCTTGTCCTTTTGTGCGTACACAGGCCACACAGGTGGCTTGTCTTGTGCGAATGAAACCACCTTTTGCAGTATTCATTGAGCGTATTATCAGGAGTGGTTGCGTGTTCTGACCTACGCGTACCTGTTCTAGTTATGTAACGGATTTGGGTTATATGGTAGGTCTTAGTTGATGAGATAGCCTTCACTTGTGTTCGTTCGAGCGCAAGAGTACTGTCCGCACCGGAATGGGTAGTTTGTCAAGCAACTATTATTGCCATCGATTGTTTCATCATATTCTTGAGAAGAATTCCCACACTAGGGGCGCCGATACCTCGGAAATAACCAACTTGGAAGAACCTTAGCCAGCTAGTAAGCCCACCTTTATGACTGCAAACGGTATCTGTCAATTTCACGTAACTGTTACTGACGTCGCGAATAAAGGCAGAATCGGGGTCTTTTGGTTCTATCATCGCCTTATCGTGATCGCCATCTAGTTTATATCAGCGCGAAATGTAGTCGGTTTCACGTTCATATTGTTAGTTATCCCTGTCGGAGTGCGTCAGGTGCAGTATGCGCTTTGTTGTCGTTTGAAGCACTCACAACACCAGAGGATCCATAACTGACGACAGTGCTGTAACTGCTGTCCTGACAGCCGCATATTCTATGCTCATCTCCAGAAGGTGGAAACAACCATCTGGTGTTCCGTAGTCGACAATGATTCAATTGAGACGTCTAACAGCACTCGTCTTCCAGTTTTTGTACTTCTGAACGCAGGTTGTGGTTTGGACGAGTTGGAACTTATTTGCCATTCATAGGGTTAAATCCGAGCCTATGATACACTGGAATGTTGTTCAGTCTACCCCAGCTGAGATTGTGGCATTATTCGTGAAATATCTTCCGGAGAGTTCACTGGACGTTTCAAAGGAAAGACTTAGTAAGTAGAACTTGACCATTCGAGACAAAAGAGACTAGGCCAACTGTTATCCAATATTGATCTAGGAGGTCGTGGACCATCACAACTACCTCGACATGTGAAACAGTTGCTTGGACCATGAAAAATGGACGATTCCGTTTTACGACAGCTCTGGTTCAAACACGTGCATCGTCTACTCACAAAACATTAGCATTGTTCAATTCCACCGTTTTCATTATCGAGCTAACTGACGCTCCTGAAAAATGTTGGAAGTCAACCCATTATCCAACATACCTGCCTGTCGCACTACCCACCTCACCTCAGTAACCGAGCGGTTGGCTGCACTCACAACACAGATGCAATGAATAATGAGCCACACTTCCCGTAGCAGTCGGCCATCATTCAGCATGCGTTCAGTCAGTCTTACAACGTTCCCGTACATCAAACCTGAATTCATCATTCTGCTGGCACCACCAGAACTTCCGTCTCCATGCGGGGGAGCGCAATCAACCATGTTCTTTCAAATCCACCCCGTCGAGAAGCGTTCCGACCAGCCAGCACAGGCAACGATTGTCTTTGGCCAAATTCTCACATGTCGCTCATCCTCCTCATCAGATGAGTCTACTGATATCAGATATTTCATTGATACTGGAGCCAAAATGGTTGTCATTACGCGATAAACAGAAAAGATTTTTATAGTTAGTTCGCCGGCACTGCATGCCGGTAATGGAAGTCGAATCGCAATGCAATGCACGGCACACGTAACTTACACCTGATCTAGGTTTGAGACCACAGTTTCGTTAGATAGTCATCATTGCGGATGTTCGAAATCCAATTATCCGCGTTGATTTTCAGATTACGTTTCTGATGCGCAGCAAAATAATCTTCTGGATTGCACAACTTTGCTAATGGCACACGGCACACAAGTCAAAACTAATTCTGTTAGTCTGCGTTCTCTCACACCCGAAACTGCACCCCAATATTCCGCGTCGTTCCAAAGTTTACCACAGCCACTCGTACGACCTGTTCCGAGTTAAACATGGAGTAGTTCACCAACATCGTCATTACAAGCCGTCAAACAACCGCCCGTGGAGCCGAAGGCTGCTGAAGCTGAATTTTATCACATGTTACAACTAGGTATTTTCCTGCCGTCGACAATTGTTGGCCGGCCCCACTGCATATGGCTCCAAAACCTTCAGGCAATTGGCGCCCTCGCGGAGAGTTTCCTGCAACAAAGCTGTCACATCCCCAATCGCTATCCCATTTCCTATATTCACGAAATTTTCGGCACTCTAAATAGCAAAACCGTTCCATCTCAACTAGATTCAATGCGCGCATATCATCATATCTCTGTGGGCCTCAAAGATATTTAGTTAACGACGGAACAATTCCCCTTGGTCTTTTTGAGTTTCTTCGAACTTTATTCGGTCTGCGCAACACTGCACAACTTTCCTCAACATGAACGGACCAGGTTATTCGTGACTTTGATTTCGTTTATGTTCATCTCGGCGATGTGTTGATTGCCAGACGAATTCACTGCGGACACGAACATCTCCGTTTACGGTTCACACGTTTTATCCATATCGGAATTACTACTAAACCTTCTCAGTGTGTTTTCCATGTAAAATTACTGNTTAAATTAACCAAATCCCCGACTACTCATCGGTAAACGGATTTTCACATCCGTTATATTTTGTTACTATTGTTACCATGCATTATTTGAGATTATATGCATCAACCTGAACGTGATTTCCACAGGAGCGTTCAGAGGTATATAACTCATATTTAACATATACATGATATATATATATAACGATATACTAATAATAAACTAGCTCGTGAATGAATGTGCCTTCTAAAACCTCCGAAGTGAACAGCATTGTACTGTGCATAGATGGTCCGAGTGTGCTTCAACACATCCAACTGTACATCAAAAATTCATAACTCTAGGATCCTTCTGCCGAATAATTTCAACTCGTGCTGGTAGCATTCAGCCATTGTGTTGTCCATCACAAGAGTTTCACATGAATGTGATTTTCGAACGGTTGAGTATTTGAGGCAGCTGGTTCGCGAAATTAGTGTGCGGAAAACGCAATCACTCATCGTAGGAGGTTTCAAACGACGACCAGTATAACAGATTTCCTCGGCCGTTATGAACTGACTAAATTATTAATGGTCTACTGCCTTATTCGACAGTTTGGGTATTATCCCCAAACAAGTATCTAGAATTGTCCAGTTCATCTGTTGTGAGTTGAAAATATGTAGGTACGCGCTCGCAATACAGCATTCGTCTCGAAATTTTGCTGCAGATTGAACGCGTTAACTACTAAGCTGGTTATTCACCCGACGATCTGGAATCTTCATTGAATGCATGCTTCAGGGGATAGTTGACAATCGGAAATACGTAAATGAAGTCATTAAACGCGCCGCAAACCACGGCTCTCGCTCTTCATTTGTTTGTACTCAGTGCGTTGGTTCAATATCTATCACATAACCTTAATGGTAGTCATATTCGCATTGACATACTTCTGACGCCCATCGCTTCAATATGCGCTTCGACTAAGCAAGTATAAAACATTGATATCCTTCGCATTTTTATCAAGACAACTTCCAAATTCATCACGGTTTGAAAATTCTCGATCCATGAATGACTCCTTGGAGCCCTGGGAATTACTCACTAGTTGCAACAAAAGTGTAGAAATGGATTTAAGGGAAAAAGTTGGTTTCGGTGAAATAAATCGGTGAAGTACGTGTGGATACGTGGTTAGGCAAAGTTATGTATAATTTATCATTTATCAAAATAAGAGTTAATCATCGAATGAACAGTAGAACAAACTTCAACCAAAAGTCCATCCATAAGGTTTCGACGGCAGTCATTAAAAGTTTAACTGCTATATTGTATTTTTCGCGTTGTGGATACAATGACTCGCACCAAATCCAACAGTGATGAGAGAGCACAAATCTTATGTTGACGTTTGTTCTGGTTATCGTATGACGGTTCAGAACGGCAGTGCTAAACACGCCTCCAATGGCACCAGTTTGGTGTCTTGGCCTCTAAATTGGAAAGTAGGTTCTCCTGACCTTTCTGGATATCTTTTCCGTCGGTGTGAGCTGTCTGTTCAGAATGCATGTAGAGTACGGCTATTTGCGTGACCGTCATAGTACTAGTTGTGGATGCACTTACGCACAACTTTTCAAAGTGTTACCGTGGAAGCCCTCATTATTGCAAATTCTTTGCAACCGTCCTCTTACGGAAAGGTTTTGAAGCATCCACGGCGTGCACTTTCAGACACAAGGACAGAACTGCCTCCCAAAAACAGTATTTGACTATCGCCAAGTTTTGACTCGTTGCGACAAAAGAAACAGCAGTGCTCACATGAATACGGAAGAAAACTTGTTGCTAACTTAAAGACCAAGTTGTCTACCAGAGAAGTGCGGTATTGTGTGGACTGTTCCCTGCTAACTGTTCACGGAGCAATCAGGTCACGTTAGCTCTGGAAGACTATTCCAGCCCGGACATTTCCAATTTAGAACTCCCTCAAGGTTAAGTTTCCAGTCAAAGTATTATCAGTCGTACCGTCTGCGTGCAATTCCCGTGTGTCCGCAATGATACCTGCCATTTTGGACACAGTCAGCTCTGTACACGAAAGTCATATCAAAGGTGACTATACCACAGCTGACGTGAGTCGGAAATTTAAGTCTGCTCTGACTCGGACATAACCCGTGGCAAAATTACGGTTACTACTCACATCCAACAGTGTTGCATGGCTTTTCTACAATCACGATCTTCCGAAAGTGTTTCATTTTATATGCAGGTTGCCAGCTCACTTGGAGTCAATGTGAAGTCTTCATATACAAGAAAAATCGCCTCCTGCGACCAAGAATGACTGGATGTATTCCACAATGGTTGTTGCGCGCGAAAACTCGACGAGCTACAGTAGAAGAACGGAACAGTTGAACCCTCACCCTATATAGTACGAAGCCTCAGGGAAATATCTCACGTTGTCAACCCGAGCCAACCCGTTTCACTTAGAATTACGCAAGCAAGCAATGTCTGTCGATAGGCCGTATCTGGAACAATCGCGTCTGTAAGCAGTGAGCTTCAATAAATTATGACCTTCCTGAGTATACGATTTGGATCCTAAAGGGGAGACGATTGTGTTGGTAAGTTTCTTATCAATCAGATGCTGGGGTACAAGGAAGATCAGTATAAACTGGATGGTAGATAGCAACGAATCTCGATATCGAATTCACCAAATAAACGAGTTTCGGAGACCAACGGTTCAGGGGAATATAATCAAGTGCAACAGTTACGTAATGACGGGATGAACAAGCCTAGATACAACCAGAGCACATATAAACAATAGTCAGGAGGTGGGAGGTATGGAGAGCAACCTATTCCAGAACAAGTTTCATTAGTGAACGATATCAGGATTTAGTAATAAATCAAGATTGACGTTCGTGTGAGAAATGATTTGTCGCAAGCGCAATTCGAATGTTCATGCCAGTCCTTGCGAAAAAACTCACAGTCACTTCCTAGGTTTCGAGTGTGAGAAGGAGAGGGATCACCGCGAAGAGAATAAATAAAGACAGCGAATGTAGTCAAAAACTTTCTGTAGAATACGCAACACTCATCAAACACTCAACGCAGGCAGCTACTTCAACAGGGGGTCTATGATCAGAAAGCCTTTTCGAATGTCTCAAGAATATGATAATCACCGCATTGGCAATTGCGTAGTTCACCGGAATGGAGTTTCAAGGCCGAAACAATTTGAGAACGGCGATTCCGGTGTGAAAGAGATTTTTCAATCTATTTGCGAAATATTAAAATGCATGTTTCAAGACAGATGTTTCGAGTCTTTCATATTTAATAGTCGTGTCGCAATGAGAAAATCAGGGACACCTGAAGTTGATTCATATTTGGACTTTAGTTGGCCATCGACATCGATATCGCCTTATGGAACTGCTTCCATGGAAGTTTTCATGGTCGAATAGATACTGTTGCGTTGCACGAACGCTCAATTTTGCGTGGTTTGCAAGATATGAAAGGAGTCGTGATTTCCTACCACATTGCGTTTACATTGCCGTTAACACCAACTATTGAAGTCAGTTCCAATGAAATCTATACCACCACGTTTGTAAGTTAGTTGAGTATCTGTTTATATTTTCAGTCTGTATCCCTGTGCTGATTTCAGGCAGAAAGCCAATCTTGCCTGACATTATCACGTGGTTGTTTCTATCTACGGTCCATATGGGACAGTGTGAATGGGGGTAATATGTCCCACTCTATCATTAACAGCCTACGTGCTGTCTAGTTTATTGCTTTCTGACTATGTTCGAGTGTAACTTGTCACTTGTACGCAGCTCGGTTCTCACTTATCTGACGGTTAGTGACCCACTTTGATACCCGTTATTTTTCCCACGATAAAATTGATTCTCAGTTGTACCATTTCAGCTACAACAATTCGATTTCCGCATCATGAATACTCATGATTCTGACGATTGTTGGTCTATGTTCTCGTCGGCTTCAGACTTCGCTAATGGTTATCAAGTATGTCTTCCGATTTTCCGCCTGTCCATATTCCTCCATTTAGGATGCCGGGATGTCATTCCAGGAGCTCCACGCTTTTCAGACCACGAACCATCAATGTGACCTGATGTTATGGTAGTTCAGCGTTGAGTGACCGCACCTACTGCTCAAAGGTAAACTGTTCACCCCGTTTATATTTTATGTTCAGAACACCGATTACCAGCCCGTGCCAAAGGGTGTGCAATTATGGAAATTTCACGTTGACTGCGATAGACTTATCGTCTGAAGGGGATGCTAGGGATTCCGTCCAAAGATAATTTCGCTTATGACGGAACGTTCATGCTGACTGCAGTGGACAGATGGAACTCATTCAACCCTTGAAATAGATGAGCCACTACATGAAATGAAGTACCACAACGGTGGTTAGGCCTGGACACCTTAGAAGTCTTCAGGGTGGTAGGTCACTCCATTGTTACTTCGCCATCTAGGACACAATGTACCCAACGTTTTGCTTCACATAGTCATCTTATTCTGACAACCCAAGTAGTTATCTGATTCGGTCATGTAGAAACTGGAGACAGGAAAGCGCATGGTATGCAGAGTAAGTATTGTTAGAGTTAAGACGACCTAGCTGTGAACAGCTAAACCAGGCTGATGGACAACAGGCATTGTGAACAAGGCGGCAGAGAGAGGACTTGAAGAATGAAAACCTCAACGTGAAGGGGAGTTTCGGAACTCAGTATATATTTGGTACTGAGCACGGTAGGGAGCGTGATAAGACATTAATGAAGTTTGAACCAATATTGTATATTCTTGAACCGCTTTTACCACAATTGAAAACGTGTTGCTCATAAGAGTTAACTTGA
>LOND01001248.1:3305-20609 GCA_014220965.1 Paragonimus kellicotti | reverse complement strand
ACGGTCTCCATGTGGAGAACTAAATCATAACCTGATGCACTCAGACCAGACCCGTTCGGGTTCTGAACTCGACGTGAAGAAGTCAAGCAGTGGAGCCACCTCCTTGCATAGTAGGAGGGTTGTGTTGACCTTGTGTCAGGCTAATTGTAGAAGTTGACGTGGTTGAATTCTGTGTCTTTCTGGATAACAGCTCTGAAACAACGCTCATAAATGAGCCACTGGCTGAGCGTCTAGGTCTGTCAGCAGAAGAAGCAAATGCTCAGCTTCCGTACATTGGATAAGACGGATACAATTAAATGTCGCGAGCTGAGTTTGTAAGTTGATAGATGTGGGATAAGTTTTGACAAGGATGAACGGACGGAGACCTTGTTCAAGATGGGCGTTCAGCTTCGGCCTTGCTTGGATGCTCTGCCCATCATCTTGTTGAAGAAAGATTCCATCGGTCCATCAATGGGCTGCAACGTACCGGAGGCACATATAGCAATAGGTCGGTAGCCAATGGGAAGAAACCAAAATACTCATTGGAGGCTGATTTGGATTAGAATTTGTTCGGTGTCACTGTCAACAAAGAGCAAAACTGAATTTTACTGCTCCAGGTGTGCTGACCTAGAACGGTTGGCTCAGCCCATGTTCAACACAGAGTTTGTCGAGCGCAGCCGGTGTGATATGATGAAACAGTCATGTGAGAACCAGTGGACGACACGTTTTCTAGTGGTCTCCAATACGCTCAGGAGTAGCCGTATGAGATTGGCTTTCCGTGGTGGTTTGATAGTGTTATTCGTCCCGTCAACCAATGAACGGCTCACGAACGTCCCATTTTAATTGATAAGAGACTTCTCTACGACAACGAATTGCTACACAAATAAAATGAGGTCAGTAAGCACATCTGACTGTAGGTTATAGATTGGGAGTTGACGCCAGTAAGGATATCACATTCGTCAGTGATGTCTTCCTCATTCACCCGGTGGTTAAATCCGAAAACATGAGACGGTGCGAATAGTATTCCACTGCGCGGCAAAATACAGAGACATCTTGCGAACAGTATGTTGCAAGGTCTGGTACTTACTAACAACTTAGTGGATGTATTTCAAAGTTCCACGAGGATTTAACAGCTTTGTATTCCGACACGTAGGAAATGTATTCACAGCGGTAGGTTCCTGGAAGGGACAGGTGAGCGTAGAGCAAGGGATTAATATCTGATCCACCTGATATGTATGAGGTCACAGTGCACCCTTTCGGGGATACCTCTCCGCCTTCACGTGCGTCATATGTGCGCAGAAAGACTGCAATTGATTACGGATATCGTTCTTGAACATCAAACGTTCGAACTGCTGAGCAGAATTTTCTACACTGACGACTGCCCTGGCATCGGTGGATGCATTCGAGGATGCCAGGCATGTAGCGTCTGAGTTAAGGTGAAAGCTCCTCTTGGGTGGATTTCAGAGGCAAACGTCTAACATATCTGACGTTTTGATAGATATACAACCGAACGTGTCAGCAACACTGAACCTAGACGATCATAGTAACCATAAGGCTCTTAGGGTCCACATGAACGTATCATGAGACTGTTCAACTCTCGCGTGCCTCCACTGAAGAAGCTGTTCACTCTGAGAGACTTGTTGGCCTGTATGGCGTCGGTGTACGACCCGTTGGGGTTCACTGCTTCACTTTTCATCCACGATCGGACCCGTAATCGCGTTAGAGTACTCGAGGAACACCTCTTGTCGCTTCGCAGAATTTGTGGCAAACTGCACCTGTGAGCACTTGCAACGATCGCACTCCTCTCCGGCGTTTTCGTGAGTGCGTTGAGTGATATACAGTATTATTACTACCGTTTTTAACCAATTCTCAGTCACATTTAGGGCTGCCAATGGCGACAAATATGTAGTTAGTAGTCTGACATTCTTGCAAAAACTCTAGAATTCGCGGACACGCAGCAAGCTGTCCAAACACGTTAAAGCTGAAGAACTGGAATAAAATGATGTGCTGGCATTATCCAGCGTCAGTAGCGCTCAATTGTGAGTCAGGCTTGTTTCACGTACGCCAACTGCGTGCAAAATTCTGTTCAATGTGGTTCGCAATTTATTTCGTCCGTGGGAAAGATGGTTGGCAGTGGTTTATCGTGCCAGCTTATCTGCGTGGATCAGAACTGGACCTAACATACATGTCGCCTGTGATAACAGTGATGGTGAAATCCCCTGAAGATGCATTTGGATGTGTAACACGCGAGCCAGCTGTTTTCATTCTGATTGTCCGTCCCACTTACGGACCAACTTTGGAGCAACCTGCAGACACCAGTAACTAGCGTTCTTCCGAAGGAGGGGTTCCAACAACAATCCTGTAAAAGGAAACAATACAGACAAGCATGAGCCAAAGGCCCAGTAAGCCATGCACACGACTTACACAAACGGAAACTAAAACGGCGTCAACAACACAGCAGCACGCTCCGTCACACAATTCAAATTCAACTGTGCGCGCTTGCTGGTTTCGACCGCACGTTACAAATGATCACAAAAGGAAAATTAACGCAGCTTCACATTGTTTGTACTGAATCTGTGAGGCAATCGGACTATCTTTTTCCCTGGATGCGTGCATCGTACTTTCGTTAACTGACGGATTTCATGTTTGTCATGTTATGTAACTATTTGTTGCTTTGTAATTATCCGCAACGATCGCACACATTCCAGCGTGTTTCTCATGAATGCTTTTAGGAGCATGCGTCGCTATGGTTTACAACGCCTCCAGTGAGAAGTGTACAGAAGATCCCTGAAGCTAACATAATAGATGGGTCGGACTGAAACCCGTCGCTATACACGATGTCTTATGTCTCGGTGGAATGGTTACGCTTGGGAAATATCATGGTATTCGACTGATGGAACTGCAACCTGGTGGTGTTGGTGGGGATGTTGTAATCGGAATCAGTCGTTAGATTAGAGGCTACATGGGAGCCATTAACGTCACTCCGCACATCCAAGGGATATTCTGGGTTGCGAGTGGCGAGGCTGATGTGCAGTGCAGTTGAAATAACGAAGTGCAATACTCCGCTGGCAAAGCCGNTTCCAAATGAAACGCGGCTAATTGCAACCACAAGCACGTGTGCCAAGTGTCGTGTGCGAAAACTACTTCGTGGGCGGGACTTTGAGCGTGTTGGTGACCGTTTGTCTGCTAGCAGTTTCGTTAGAGTGGCTAGCTGCAAGGACATTTGTGAGAACTGCTCTCTCAGGTTCGAGACGTCCTGTTGGAGGGTGTCGCGGCTGCAAGACGCCTGCAGTTGAGCTACTTGCTGAGGAGCGTAATTGTGATGTACCTGGTCCGCCAACTCTGCCAGTTTGGTCAACGGTGTGTCCTTTTCCAAAACAGCCAATGTGTGACGAAGCTCGCGAGGGAGGTTCTGAAGCCACAACTCGCGCAACACTGGTTCGTTGACAGTCTGCTTGTTCGACAACTGGGTCATGTGTCGGAGCAACTGTGAAGGAGTGCGATCTCCCATTTCGACGCCAGCAAGGAGTGTTGTAGACTATATACGAAAATGAGGCTGAATATAAGAATATTCACAATATACAACAGTACCGGGGAAATTTGGTCTTTCGAGACAAAACCTTCATGTTCGTCTTTTTTCTCGCCAGCGACGACAATACTTGCTTACGATCCGTATGGGACTCAAAACACCTGCCTATGTAGGTACTGGTGACATCTTCTCAAGTCGAAAATCCAAGGCAGGACCTTTTTGTCTGATTTTAAATTATTTTTATTTTTGTCTATAAGGTGTGTATACAGACGCTTTGAGGTGAATTCATACGATGACGCAGAACTGCGCGTAACACCCTTCGGGTTGCGTCACAACAGAGAACGTATGGTTTCCACAAGGAATCATACATCAACACTGTTGACGACACGAGTGCCAATTTTGCCGTTGTGAAAGCAGTTTGTTGTCGGGGATCCCACCAACAGTGCACCGTTTCATATGAGAAGTGTTCATGGGTATGTACAGTGGATACAATTGGAAATTACCCGCGACAGTGAGATAATTAATCTAGAGAGAAACGAGTTCATCTTCGTAGGTACGCTCAGGGACTTCCCAACGTGCTCTTGAATTTCTTAGTTATAACGTGTGAACCGTGTTTATTCAGTCGACATCCAAGATAACGCACCAATTCTTGAGATATCTCACATTCAGCATCTTTCGGCTGAACTGCATTTGATGTCAGGCGTTTGCACTGGTCATCAATTCCTCCATTGACTTAGACATGTAGCACCTCTCACTCTACAATGCGCGGATCATGGACAGTGGCAAACGTTTTAACCGTTTGATCTGATGGCGGCCATCATCTACAAGACACGGCGTGAGGGAGTCAGTAGGCTTATGAGTGAAGAGATGGATTGGGAAGGCGACGGAAATCGCTGCTTATGCGCAATTCAGGACGACCTAGTTACCAACGAACAGGTTCCGTATACGCACAGAATGGGGTTGTATTTCTGGTGGCAATTAACTTGATAGACGGTTGCGAAATGTTTCCGCGAATTCAGAAGGAAGTGACCTCACAATTCAGGTTTCTACGGAGAAACTATCGGGAGAATGTAACTTAGCTGTTAGGACGTTGACACAACAAGCGTAAATCACAGGTTCAACGAAAGTAACACACTGTATGATATATAATTTCTTTGAGATTTCAAGCGATTTGATTGGCGCCTACAGTTGATCAGACGTAAGGGAGATCGTAATTTGAATATACCGGCCCACAAGTTTCGGAGAGCGACTGACGATATGCGCAAGAGCGGTTTATTCCAAGACATCGAGCACTAATATTTTATATACAATACGTGGGATAAACAACCAAAGTGTCGTGTGAATAATGGTATACCTACATATTTTATTAAGTGACCACGTTGTTGAAAGTCATGTTCAACGTTTAGCAAGTCAGTACCGTGTACAGTTCTTTTCTATGACAAACAGAGCAAGCTGTTGCAGCCAAATAGAATGTGAAGGCTATCGATGAGATGAGAAGAAATGCTAGTGACATGTTGAGAATCGGTCTGTGCTGCCAAACCATTGTACGTTAATTCTGTATACTTTCAACGAGGCATTTATAATGTCATTTGAAACATACTATATTTCTCTATTGGAAGTTCTACCCAATGCGGTGATCAGCAAGGAATAACCTTGGAAACCATTCATTGGCGTTTAGGTCCCTCAAATGAAAACGTACCTTCAAATGGACTTCGGTTCGCGCAACAAATAAATTGGTCACTGCACACGTAACGTCCCACTCCACAAATTCTCATTTTGAAATTCGCAAATGTATCTGTCAAAAATGGTGCAAATATTCCGCTTACTAACATTCTGTCTCTTTTCACTGAGTTGCCGGATTCCATGTGCAATTTCAACTGACAGCGATCGTAAGTCCGGCATTAAAATTCATGATATCCAAAATCGAATGTTACAACGCAACGGAAACAAGCTACCGGGCGGTTAACTCAACTGTATGCTTATATCAACCAATTGTTCATACATCAGTTGATTTTACGTAGCGTTTCTCACATTATTCCCACTAAGACTTGTTTGTTTAGTAGAGGCCAAGTTCACTATAAATGACACCAGCATGTTACAAGTAACATAGCCCATGTTGTAATATGCAAATTCGAGATGTTCATTAGAGCTTCTGTTTTTCATCAAAATATGAAAATGAGTGAGGGTGCATAAAATTCTATCCAACCGCTATGTATTTTCTCCATCACTAAATCAGTTGCTTCATATCTAACTATTGATCATTGTGGGCCTTATCAATTCTGTCGAATCCGGAACAATTCAACAATATGGATTCGACTCTATTTTCGGAGTACTGGTGAGCATTGCCATTCAGATTATCATATATTGTTTTATGATTACACGCATGTATTAAGAAGATAATGAGTCTCACAAAACTAACGGAGATAAGGTTCAGTTTGGCGAACAATTTTAGACTTCAACAATATCGCGTTTGAATTTTCTTCAATAGGTAATTCATTTACTACCGATGAGAGTTTTAGGACAATTAACCATTCGTTGATGAAAATCGTCACTACAACAAAATTTGGTTGCTGAGTTTGTGCCGAAATAGCGCTGTAGACCGACACGTTTGTAAAAAATACGGTCCAGGTTTCAAGGGAATGGTCGTATTATTTTAATCTAATCACTTTGTGAACAACGCATATGCGTTCTTCTTTGAAATCCAGGGAAACCAATCAAATGATAATGTGAAATTGTGGAAATTTTCGGTTTCAGTGAATTCGACCGATACGACGTCCTTTACTCTCTGTCACAAATTAATTGGTTCACAACAGCATCAAGAGTTGTGTACAGAAGATTTCACGACGCAAACACTGGATGACTTAGCGTTCACGTACAGCATAGAGATGAACTTGCATGTCGACTTTCCACATGATGTAAGAAATTGTTTTCAAAATTGTCATAATAAATCAATATTCATTTCGACTGTGCTGAAGATAATACAAATATTTCAGCGCTGTGAACCTGATCACTTCAAGCGAACACATTCTTCTTGTTATACAGGTAACCCTAGATGTGGTCAGCTGTATTGAATTAGCACAACGTATCGCAAACGGTTATCACTCTATTTGGAAAGGCAAATTAGTTGGCTACCCAGATTATTTGGTCGTTTCGGACACAGCCTCTTCACGATGCTGGCATTAGATTTTTTTCTACCGTTGATAGGATAAACGAGGTGATCTCAGTTAACATCAACCAGGAGGTTCGTGTATCATGTGCTATTGCACGACGGTCGTTTCAGAAATAGATCCTGATAGCACTTAGCTAGTCCCCTGATATGCGAATTGTAAATGACATGAACTCATGCCTTAAGTATGCATGAATGTTGATCAAAATGTTTTATACATGTTACAATATACGTCCAACTGAAACATGCATGATAATGAAACATGTGCATGAGTAACCTTTATTACAGAGTAAACGTTCTGTTTTCAGTGGGTTGGCCGCTGGTACGTTTTGATGTACAATTCAACGGGAAATTTGTGGGCCTCTACTTATCTTGCCGTCGTCATCTACGATTGAAGTGACATGCACGCGACTTGCCTATTACAATGCTGAGTATATTCAGATTGGTTCATGGAGTACATTACGCACTTTGAACTTCGAGTAAATTTTACTTGCGATAGTTTTAGATGAATGTTTCGTGCACCCCGTATTACTGTGTAATTGTTAATTTGCGACTATCTTCTGCTGAAATAAAATGTGTTTCCCTGACTTCAGGTTATGACCACCGCGTCGAACATGGCTCTCAGCTCGGACTAGTTTATTGCACTAGCTTGTAGTTAGTTTCCTAGTAACACCAGTCAAATTTGAGACAGTCGGTCGTAAGCGTTCTCGTTCTGTATTGCGTCGAGATAAATTACGGTATGCGCGATATTGTAAGCGGGAGGACATTATTGCGGCGGTAAACGAACGGTTCCACACAATGGCAGTTGCGTAGAGCTTTCCAGAAGTGGTCACCAGAACATTTTGAACACATTGTGACTACTGAAATTGGAGTTATACAATTTCGAATTATGTCATTCTGATTACTGATTTTCACAGGGAACAAATGAACCCAGTACACTGTTTTGATGGACTTGTCTAGTTCTTCTAATTAGCACGAGCTCGCTTCAAAATAAATGAAGCTTCGGTCATTCCAAGTTCAATGGCCTGGTTACTGTTTTAGAACCGTCGGAAACTGGTCCAGTGTGCAAAAATGTTAACCTATCATGCAACAATTCTGATATAACTTCTGCTAGACAATACCTAACTTTCACTTGGCAGGGATACTTTTCGATTTGTGGGAACTCACTTGCAAACAGGAGTTAATTTTCTTCAACCTTGTTAGTCAATCCAACTTGGCGTAAGCTGCACTTTTAGCACAGCTATAGTCAGATGTTGACAATAGAAAGTAGGCTTCAACTAAGCCATTCTGCGTATGCACAAGAGACAGCAGAATATTTGTGAGCTTTCAAAGGGTGTAAACAGAATATCTCATAACGATTGCAACCCGTGGCGGAAGTATTTATGTGCCACCGACTCTATTTCGACGCAGTCAAAATAAACGTGTTGTGCCGTTAACGGCGCATACAAGTAGGAACTCACCGGTTAACTGCTCACGAAATTGGTTATCTTGATATCACCATGGGATCCGTGTTCTCTGTGATATGTTTATCATAGCGTTACTGTTGACCGTTTGAATTTCAGCAGGTACATTTCGAACGATTGAAAGCTTCCAAAAGATAAATTCTCGTTCGAGCGCAAATCGCGATGAGTTTTTAATCTCTGCATGGCTAGACGGAAGCTGTTGTTTGCTTCCGGTACTACATCCATGATTTACTAGCACTGGTATACAGATAATACTCAAAATTGGAGAGTTACTTTTCTCCCATCAATATTGTGAACAATTATTTGGTTTCCACGTTATCTGGCTAAGTGGTTTTGCTTCATCAACCCTCAACACTGATCCGGTTTTCTCCACACATATTCTTCTTCCTAGCTTGCTTAGAAAACAGGCCCAGTCGGATTCGCGAGATGTGGTTCACTAGGTAAATTGTGTGTGCTTAGTTTAAAAAACCTTCGACAAACATCAACGTTAGAGCATGCAGACACATGATTATCTGAATAACATATGTTTCTCGGCTTATCCTAACTGTTGGCACAGTTCGCCTTTCAGGGGTCCAGATGTGTATGAACTGAGACCAGAGCATTTAGCAAGATGCAAAAATGTTAAAGGGACTCGGGCATTTTCAACTGCATATCTCCAAGTTGAACATCACTCAAAACTGGTCGCAGTTGTCGCATTCCCATGGACTTTCCAGTTGGCTTCGTTCAAAAAAATTAGGCTCAAGTTTCACTCTCCTTAGAGATGGTCAGTAGGGCATATCCCAGTCAAATGCGGTACTTATATTCGGGCCACGTGTTCATGATGCAGGACGTGTTTACCTTTCGCGCAATTGACCTCACATTAGGCACGACCGAATTATCATATGTGAACGCTCAACCACTTTCGCTTGTGAGTAATGATCAGGTTGCCCGATCGTCTCGATAGGACACAGTTACTGTCTGTTAACTCCAATCGATAACCCCGCGATTAGGACATTCTAGACAGGTATACATCTGTATCTGTATCTGTTTAAATCTATAAGTTCAGTTGAGACAGAGTTCCTCATCGTGTGATCATTGATTAGAGTTATTATATCTTCTCTGGAGGTGATTAGTAAACAAATACGGCTGAGCGTTTGCAGATGCTGACTCCGTTTTGCTTAAGTTGGGTTCAGTGATCCATACAGTTACTTCATGAAATCCTGGCGATGATGAGTGCATAAACAACTCATGGAACTCCAATGGTAGTGTGATAAGTGTAACCAGATAAATGCGTTTGGATTTACTTTTCAAGTCCTTTGCTGATCAACGTGGATCAAAAAGCTCACTTCTAATCTGGCACACACGGGTGACCTTTTTGAATACGAACATCATGCTTCTGCATTTTACGTGCCCTAGCGGGAAGGAAACGTAGTCACAGCATCATAACGTTCATGAGAGTGGCGAGGTTTGCGATAGTCTCCTGAGCGACAAAATTACGGAAAAGGTCAGTGTCTGTTATGTCTTAGTCACGAGAGGAGTCATGAAGTTGGTCAGTGTCCTCAGTTTGGATCCCAAAATCATAGAAATATGCTGTATGTAGCTTTTCATAAGGTCAACGATCCAACGTAGGCTTGTAAACCAGGGGATGGTTCACTTCTTAGCCATGGGAAACCTGTGGCCACTCGCCACTTCGTCCAATTTGACAAATAATCACACAATCACTAACATTACAGTTTAATACGGCGATCGATTTGCTTTGGTCCGGATTTACTGGTCCGTCCAACATGGAACTGTGTCACGACAATTGTGGTCAAGCAAACCCAGTCAAGTAGGACACTCGATTATAAAACGGATAGACAAGGTTATAGCTGTCAATGAAATAAACCAATATGCCAAGATAACGTGAATGTGCATTGTTTCATCCCCATCATAATGGTGTGAAACCGGAGCCAAAAATGCCGGAGAATGTAGAATCGGGTGCCAATTTAGTGGGCATTATTTGGAAGCAAAATTTACTAAATTTACTTATCAACACGAACGTTGATTGATGGTGGTGAAATGTAACGAAGACCGCCATGCAAAAAACTGCATCGTTTGTTTGTTTCATACATCTGTTTTACAATGCTCTACACATTTTTCATTTCGTTCGAAAAACGAAACGAACATTACCTTATGTGCGGTCAACCAGGTGGTTTAATATTCTACTATTACTATTCCATCAGTCCTGCGTGAGCGCCGTTTCTGTTCGGTCGTGTGTTGTTATCGTCTACAGTTGTTGTGGATGTCAGGTTGATGTTTCTTGCTGACCGATGTATACATTCAGTATACACTCAGAATCTGTCAAGATGAACCACATGCATGGAAACATTTCCCTATATGGGAAAAAAGTTTGAACATGTATGCGTGATACTCAATATATTTCTAGGCTGTATATGATAATAATTCAGACCTTCCTTGTAACGCCATGAATTGATTTGACCGCCGTGTCCTAGATTCCAAGTGGTACTGTTCAAATGGTGTAATCAGCGTTTGGAAAGCAAGAAAATTAGACGTCCTTGAATATAAGATAACCTTTCAGCGGTATCGCCCAAGAATCCATAGCTGGCTGATGTTCGTGGCAGAAATGATCACAAGTCGTGAAACCTCTGTTCAAACTGGTCGGTAGTCACTATGTTCTCTAATTGGCGCTGGATCAAAAGTATCATATCAATAATTTTTAGTCGTGACACATGAGCCGCAGGCTACAGATCAGTGAACAACTCAGTGGCTGCGCGTTTGGACACTCTCAGTAGAGAGCGTTCTTCTTCAAGTCGGTGTGCAACAGTTGATTGACGGACACAAGTACCGGCCTTGGGTAAACGACGTAGGGTGTTGAAGAAGCTACATGCGTTGATTGTTTGACAACTGTCATTTGTTTGTTGATAAGTTGCCATCACACTTCTCCTTTTCAGGCATCCCATTCTTATTAGCCGTTGTTCTCCTTACATTCGAAATCCTTTTGTTAACAGTCGCAAACCTTCTTTTGCGGAAAGTGGTAGAGCCATTCCAACTGCATGCATGACAAATATTTCTTTCATCGAATATTATTTCTCACATATTATCAATCCTGAATATCGCCCACTTGTCGGAACTTGTTCTTGCACGATTTATCTATTCCCAATTTTCAATGGTGAACCACTGTTTATGTGTAGTCTAGTTTCACCTGTGTTCTATTCCCGTGCTATCAATTGACTGGTCGTATTGGTCGTATACACTTGACCAGTCTATCTCGGATCCTGTGAAGCCAATGGACTCGATAAGGAGGTTTTTTAATTTCCCTCTTTCACTTAATTTTAGTACTTTTCCTCTTGGTTAACACCCTATTGACAATGAACTCACTTCAGCATCATCAATTTTGGGTCGAAATCGGTTGCTCAGCAAGCTTGGAAGTTACGGACGCTCGCTGCATCACAGACGTCACAAGTTGACATCCGGCCTACAGACAGACGTCGTGAGTATACTGAGCGTAGCTCGAAGGAACGCTGGACATCCATGGCACAGTGCTCGACAACCCCGTTTTCATGAAAATCAAAGTAACCTGCCAGTTGCAATTGCCAGGCAGAACAAATTGAACAGATGGAGCATAGATGCGTTCTTTTGAAGCTTCCCCAGGACAACAACATTGTCGGCCCTGCAACCTTGCCTCTGCTTGGGAGAAAACTTTCGTTCCCCAACTCCACCTGGTGACTGCTGGTTTCAATTGGTGGCTTTATCAAAACATCGTCAAGCGCTACCAGTATTTCCTTCTTAGTTCAGTCCATCTCTGCGCCCTCTATTCTAACGTTTCTCTTGATCCTGCACATGGACGCGTCTGTGGATCATAAATTGTCCACTGATTCATATATTTGTGGCATGCTTTGAACGCCTAGGGTTCAGCATGGAACATACCCAGGCATGACTGTAAGTACGTTGGTAACTCCCATCGAAATAGAAAGTGCATATGGAAACTACTTGGCCTTCGCCTATATACAACTGGGTGGTCACGCGAGCAACATATTGTGATGGACAGTGAAACTCTGGAAAAAGAAATGCGTCTAAAGTAAGAGAAAGTAATGTTTATTAGGGCATAGCTAGAATTTCGCGAGAGGTCGGCGGCAAGATCTGTGATTTTCAAAACCCTAGGAGCCATCTGGAAGGATTGATGCAGAAGTTCTGCCCTACTGTCCGTCGTATAAACCTCATACTTATGGGTTCCAAGGAAGCTCCATAGAACAGCATACGTGCAACTTTTTCATCAGTATGAGTCTGCCGAAAATCAAGTTAGCCCTTGAAATTCCGTAGCTCTATACAGAAGTTTGAGATGGACATGGCCAACAGATTAAATGACGGAGGAGAGGAGTTGTCCTATCCGACTTATCACTGTGAGGATCGAGCTGGGGTAGTTATCAACCACTGCGTATCGCTATCTGTTAAATTAAGGTGTACTGAAGCAACTGAGTAGTGACGCAACGATTTGGAAGGATTCAGGAAACCAAGGACGTGGTTACCGACCGCAGGCTAGCCACGGGAGACACTGAGGGCCTTCAACGTTCTACCACTCGGATGAAAGGAGCTCAGTTGACATTGTCCCAACTAAACCATCCATCCGAATTAAGTTGCTCAACCAACCCTCTGATTAATGTGGATGCACTTTCTCATCCATGCAAAAATGGTGAACAAAGGTAGCTGAATATGTCATAAAAACCAGTCGAGAGTTTCCCTCACAACGACTCAAAAAAGTACTAGGGTAATTGCTTCGCGCATTGTAACACTGAGGCAACATTAATGTATTTTTTGTTACCGACGTCTCTCTGACCTTAGTTAATTTGAACTGTCCTGATTAACGCTTCATGGTGTACCATATAACAGCCGAACCCGGTAGGGATCGAAATGTCGTGGAATAACTCTGCCTAAAACTATTCCAGCTGAAGTTTCGAGCGGACATACTTGAAAACGAAAGTGACTGTTAACTTGTAACTGACCACTGATAACTTACATAAACTCGGGATATGAATAGATTGGAAATTGGTGACGACTTAAGTGCGGTGATCTGCAATTTTCACGAGTAAACTATAATACATCATGTGGACATTGTCTGTGGGTCAACACGAGGGATCAAGTTAGAGTTTGCGCGGAATTGAATGCGATTTCAAAGAAATGGGGAGTGATTTAGCCGGTCGACTGATTGATAAGGAGTTGAATACTGAGTGGTGTTTCGATGCGATATTGCACGATTGATTCTGACGGCTGATTTCGGAAACATCGCAGTTTTTAAGAAGGTTGTAGAGTGGACTAATCGACATTTCTGTCAAACTAAACAGTGTCGAATGCCTGTGATGTTTCGATGAAGGGCGGAGTTTCCGCCTAAATATCCTGTAAAACAGACCCTTCGTGAACTGTCGTTGCATTCTCGACAGACCGTTTTTCTTGCCGAGGTAAACGAACCTTGGAAGTTAGCATGTGTTGAAAAGCGGCCTGCTGAAACTGTTTCAAATATGCTTCCATACGTTGTCCGAAATTAAGTGTTTTCTCTACAACCTGTCCGAATCAGACTGAAGATCATCTTCAGTGCATAACGGGGCTGAGCATATATTTTCCATATTCGTCTGGAAATATTTGTTGTGTACGTCAGAGAATGTACGGCACTACTTTCTTTGCAGGAGGCAGTATACGTTCTTGAATTTTCGATGACTATATAGTGAGATTCGAAAAAAAGAACTGGCGATGACATACAACCTCGTCAGGTAATAACTTTTATTAGAAAATATAATCCAAATGTGGTGAACAACCCACCAGATATTTGTCAGCACCCATGATGCACTTACGAATGACCTAATCTGGCCTATTTCCAGATTTCACTCGTAGATATTTTGTAAATGGAGTAAGTTTTTGCTTAGTGGCAACAGTTTTCATTTCGGACCAGCTTATAGCCCCCTTGTAACGTGAACAATACGTTTACATTGGTGAACAAGCTACGCTGGTCGAGTTGGGTACATGAGTCTAAAAAGCACCTTGAACAAATGGCAGTGGATACAAGATGCTGTCATTCCGGAAGGGCTGCACACATGCAAAAAATTAGATCTGTCACGTCGATAAACCACATAAAGAAATGACACTTGACTCCATCTGACTCTGTAATCAATGACTATCACTGGGAAGTTGAAAGTAAGCCGATCAAAGGCTTGTGAATATACCTAGAGCGCCAACCAGCTGAACGATCAAAAGAGACAGAACAAGCCTCGCATTCGAGGATAACGGATTTCAAGACGTCGAGCTCCCGTGATCCGCTGGATCAATACTGTTGAAGCCACGCTACGCGAGTGGCTAACATTTCGCTCACTCATTCTATCGCAAACGTAAAACCCTATAATACATAGCACATACAACTAGCAGCAAATATTGAAACGGCCATCAGTCCAAAGACAGAAAGAATGCATGGACCAACAATTTATGCACGCACAGAGCCGGACTGCAGGGATTCGTTAACATCGACCCCGTGAATGCAAGCAATTCCAGATTCCGTTTGCTGAACTATAAATAAACGAGTTAGTGTGGTCAACAACGTAATCTGTTTACATAGAAAGCTTGAAAATAGAGGCGGATGAGATTCAGACTCGCTCGGCCTGTTGGCGTGACGTGTTGCGTCGTCGTGCGCGCTGAAGACTTCGGTGAATCATCATCAGGCTAAATGCAACACATTTATATGGGTTACTCATGTGTGAGGAAATGTGCGGTTTAAGTTCGTAGGCACGGAATAAGATCCGAGGGAAATTAACTCGTCCTTGACCGGAACAAAATCCGTCGGATTATTGCCGGTTTCGTGGCATCGGCAGAAGCATTAGTCCTCCCGCTGCTAGTCTTTTGGGGGAAGGGAACTCGGTCGTGATGCACAGACAACTCGTGGCCACCTGGGTAGCGGGAAACCACGCTATTTTCGAAGACTGGTGCTTGAGTTGCTGCATACGTTCAGTGTTTGGCGACTGTTATTTAGTTTAAGAAAGTTAATGTCATGCTCCTTCTTTTCAGTCATCCCATTCTTATTAACCGTTGCTCTCCGCACATTCGAAATCTTTTTGGTAACAGTCGCGAGCCTTGTCTTGCAGAAATTGACACAGCTATTCGAACGGCATGCACGACAAATTGTTCTTCTCTCGGATGTTATTCTTTCATATGTTAAAAATCCATAGTATTCCAGCACGGACTTGTGAATAACTGTTTTTCTTATATACGCAACGGGTACCGGACGCGGAATATGAATGTAAATAACAGGTAGACTCATCGCATACGTTTTGGAGATTAGAATATGTCTGGGCCGGCGCTGAACAACACTGATACGCAGAAGTATCTAGGAAGAATCGGCAGCCGACCGTCAGGGTTGCCAGCAGGCCGGTAGTTTGTGTGTCTTTATCAACGTGCACAGACCGAAAGCTCACAGACGATCAAACGCCATAGTATACAGCAAACATCTTGCGGGCAA
Organism: Paragonimus kellicotti; assembly: GCA_014220965.1. NCBI lineage: Eukaryota > Metazoa > Platyhelminthes > Trematoda > Plagiorchiida > Troglotrematidae > Paragonimus > Paragonimus kellicotti. The sequence goes on along the minus strand of LOND01001248.1, from coordinate 4,998 downwards.
GGACCCTATGAACGATGTGTCTTATGATTTTGGAAAGAATTCCATACCTCGTGCATCAAGGCAGGACCGGGGTTATCTCCAGACCACTACACAGCCACATCCAGGCATAATGCTGTGGTTGCAAACCTTTTTGTTCAACGCGAAAGCCACCAATAATCTATCATCTGTAACCTGGACGTGTTTATGTCGCCCCAGTTCGCAATTAGTGCTGCAATTCCCAGGGACCGCAGTTGGAACGGTACTAGTGCGAATACTTCCTTGCGAGCTCCCGTTCGAGTATTTCTTCCCACGTTGTCGAAAATCGTGGAGGGGACACTTTTGCGTGCTGAAACGATTGGGATGGAGAACACGCGGGTTGTACAGAAGTTGATGGCGGTCTAAATCGGTAGGCAAGAGGGGTGAATCTGGGCGCAGGTGAATGACCACATCGCCGGGCTGAGTGCGGGAAATGAGAGCGAGATTGGGACGTTTTTGAGTAGCTTCAAGGAGTTGGCAAATTTTGTGTTCCGCGAAATCCATTGACACATCTTCGGCCTCATTTGACGCTAGGATAAATAGGTGAAACAAATACGTCCTCAGTAGATGCTTGGGCCAGCGCACTCTACGACCCGGATGCTCCGGGTAGGTGCAGTTGTCGTCGGCCTAGCGGTGGCGTCTTCTAGTGACGAAATGCTAGAGCGGGGCTGTTGGGTGGCGTTTAACAGCCCGGAGCACAGAATGCTGCGAACCACTGGCAGCTGACCCAATTCTCTGGAAATATGCAGGCTTCGTACATTGTTCATCGTGTTTTGGATAACATGATGCTCAAGTACATAAAGGCAGTTTTTGAATTAAAGTGAAGAAAGCTGTTTACGGCGTAGCGAATCTAACCCCCAGAAAGACGCAGCTGTTGGCCGTGAAGGCGTTCGGCGATGGCAACAGGAAGATCGGACCTGGAGGCCACGCGGAGGAATGAGAAGAACCACTGGCAAGGCACTTGCCTAACAGATGGCGCCAACGTCGGAAAATGCTGTCTTCAGTTTCCAAACACGTGCGCCAGTTACGTTTTCATCCGGGTAGCCAAGCCTAATGCACTACCGTCGCATCAGAGCGCGTTCGATGTCTCAGCAGGGACGACTTCTCTTGAACTGAGGGTCGCGGATCGGCTGCTGTGACGGCAAGGTAACCGCGAGCTACCTAACTAACCCTCACCGAAGATTCACATTACGGTCTCCGATCGGACCTCGTTTACAAAGACGACCTCTGGTCAGTGCCTTGAATTGAATCTGCCACCATCATATTGGAAGGTGATGGCAGTTCAACAACATCGATATGAAGGTTTGCGAGTTGGAATGAGATCGGAGAATACTGGGAACCGGCAAGTGGCGTCTATTCGACAATATAGACAAGGTCGTGTCCAGGTGCAAAGGTCACTGTGCATCCCGGGTCAGATGTACGGATTGCGAACAAACGTGCTGGTCGTTCTGACGCTGGGCTACACAATGCAAATCGGCGTGTCGGATACGCGATACAAACAGTGTGAAGCCACCACTGACTGAGGTTCTCGAGCGGAAATGTTGTGCAAGGTAATTTTTGGGTTCCGTCGGTAACGGTATGTCAACAAACCGCAGTGATGAGTACCCGCGAAATGCGTGTTAAATATTTTACGCACGTTGTGTGGAGGCCCTTACGAATGAATCGAAAACGCGAACTG
>LOND01001247.1:72299-82780 GCA_014220965.1 Paragonimus kellicotti | reverse complement strand
ATTTTTCTTCCACAAGCTCCAGCAAGCTTAAACGCGCTATAGTACCTTCGGTCGCGAGTTTCTGGCTATCTTTCTCGCCATTAGACACTTTCGTCACGTGTTAGAAGGCAGGAGTTTTGCTGTCCTAACAGATCACAAACCACTTATTTATTCCTTCAACGCCAAGCCCGACCGTTATTCTCCAAGGGAAATTCGACAGTTGGACTACATTTCCCAGTTCACAACGGACATACGATATATCGCGGGAGATAAAAACACCGTCGCCGATGCCTTGTCCAGAGTTACTTTAAGTGGTTTACACCGAACTGACACTGTTAATTTGAAGGAATTAGCCCGAGCACAAAACAACGACCGGAATTGCAGCAGTGTCGCACCTCTTCTTCGCTCAAACTTCGGGAGTTGCCTCTTGCCAACTGCGAAGGCACAATCGTTTAAAAAGTCTGAGCATCCCGTTTGTCCGGTGTCTCTCTCTCGACTGCCGCAAGATGAGCGCAGCACGCTTAGCCTACGGACGCATGAGCAAACGCGTATTTTTTAAGCCACCGAACGCACGTTTGGTTGATCGAGTGCAATGTGAAGAGCCCGACCAAACTACGGAACGTTTAAGCTCGGGTCCAATTGGATGCAACTTTTGGAACTCTCATGGAGACAAGACACTACCAAAATTCTCCCGAAACAAAATAGACAAGTCAACAGTGTTAACGCACCTGTTTTCGGTTCGAAAGAAAGCATCCTCCCGACGGTTACTGCACATTTGTTGCGAGTGCAAACAAATGACGACTAGCGCATTTCGGACACAGTGATTGGTCCACAGGGATGCACAGGGTTGACGGGATGGGAGTAGAGACGAAACCGTGTCACAGAAAGGGGGTAGGCCAGATAATGAGACCTAATCATGTATCTGTGACCAACGTGCACATGAACAATCATAGTACGGTGACATTGCTTTCATTTGACTAACTTCTTTGGATGATCTGAAAGACCTCCTGATGGCGTGACATCCAACGTGTCTCAATCTGACGTTGTGTGCATTACTGTCTCGCATTTCTGCTTACTAACACATTTGCCGTGACCGTTCGTTTGTGCCTTCTCTCTGATTTTGGGATTGTGTCGGAGCTGCGCGTGATTGATGTTAGATGTTTGTGTATTCCCACTGATCCTTATCGTTGCATTGTTTTTGGGACACCGAAGCCTACTAATACTAATCTCAGATCGCAATTTCTTGAACTATCGCTTCGTTCTCTCAGTACTCTACGGAAAATTTAACCACTGAAATTGTCTTAAATCTGTTTGTTATAACCAGTCAAAACTTAGAATGTTTTCGAAAAAATTGGTCTTGTCTCTTGTCGTTTTACCTCGTTTCCGAGTTCTTTAATTGTTGCGTTTTTCTTTTTGCATACGCAAATAATGTATATATGTATGTGTTAATATGAATATTTTTATCCCTTGATGTGTCCACTTGTCACTTAACGGATTATGGGGATCCTTTTGCCTTCAGGTCATAAAACACAGTGCAGCATTCAGGGCGACTTTTGAGAACCATGAATTACACACTTGTTCCACAATCCCTGGAGTGCTTTCAAAGGTAGATAGAAACATTTTGAAACAGTTCCCACTTCATGAATTGAGAACACCCATGTGAGTTTGGGGGAGATGTTTTCTGTTGAAACATTTCGACTGGCCCCAGCCGTTACCACGCTGCGACCATGAGCAGTAAGTGTGTAATAATCTAAACAAGCGTAACATAAGAAAGAGTCATTTAATTATTGCCTGCTTGCTGATCACGGTCTGGCACTATGCAAAATGCAGACAACAGATACGCACATATCCGCCTTGAGCACAGAAGGCAAATTCAGCTCATCAGACATTTTCCTTATGTGATGAATGTGGATTTCATACAAGGAAGAAACGGACATAAATAGGTCATGAGACATTTCCCGTTACTTCTGCAGTCTGAAGTTCTATCAGTTTTGGCTTAACGAATGGTATTGGACATGGCCGATCCGTAATGTAATTTATGTTTGTGGTGAAATGTATGCTTCTCCGAATAGATCGATCCAAATATTTTGAGAAATAATAGGGGGACACACAGTCTAAAAGAAGTTCGTCATGGATAAAGCGGCTGCGTCGGCAAGGGCAGCCCGTGCCATATTCGGTTGGAATATTATGTTACATTACCTTCGTGTACGTAACGTCACCCGAAAACACTTACATGATTGACACTTGTTTACAGTGCTCGCTAAAAGACCTCCATTCCGGAGTCGGTATTTTTTCAACCGAATGGCTACGGCAAACAATGAGCAACAGCAAGTTATTCTGTTGCCAGCAAAACGGCGGAACGTGTACAGATTATCTACTGTTCGCCCGAATTTCCCATCTGTCCATCTACAAATCATGAGCCAACAGGGTGGGCAAGAAAGGTTCATGTAGGATTTCGTGTGGGTACTGTGGTGAACCCCTGCAGGCGAGCGCCTACTGCTGATATGCCGATCGCCTGATGTTTCACCTTGAATGCCTCCAAACGATGAAAATATCTCATGTCTACTTTGTAGCAGGAAGCTTTAGCCTCAAAAATCCGGCGGGCGCAGGTTTTCAATCATGTGCTGTAACACCCGTTTGAACTTTCCCTTTACCTGCCGCCTACTCACATACCGTGAATGATCTCGTTGATGACATATTTATGCCCACGTGCAGGTAGCTTAACTGCTACCTTGAACTTGGACACTGCTTATGTTCGACCACTGACAACCGAAAAGTGTTTCAGGACGTACCGGTTTGAGCGCACATGACACTTCATATTGATCCCACACGTCTACTTAGGCATTTGCTGATATCTATAACCCTTCTATTGTAGAAAAATTACCGAGCTGTTTTTGATCGTTATCAGTTCGACTTGACCCGGGGCACTAAGCTGTGTTGGTGTCCCAGTCACCTCTTAAATGAAACGCACAGCATACTCTACATGTACCCTTGTCAGTTCCGTCCACATCAGCTGCTGCTTCGAATACTTCAGTGAACCCGAAGAAGCGGCCCTGTTTATGGCCCATCACAGATTGTCAACTATAGACCGGTTGCCGTCAATAACGTGCCTGTGCCCACGGGCGCCAAGAAATCGCGGAATCGCATTGGACTCGAACGATTCCCTTTTCGTGATACTCTATGAGCAAGTTGATGTTTATTTCACAGTTTTCCATCTCCTCCAGTTGCTATGTTCTCGATACGATATGGGATTTAACAAAACTGTGGAAATGTATTTTAATTCAATCAAGTGTTCATTCATTCATCCGAAAGAAAACCAGCTGCACGTTTGAGTGAACGAACAAAGTCTGCACCAACGAAAGCCGGAATTACTGTGTGCCTCTTTTCCACAAGTTTCAAATTGATACCCCGCATCGCGTTTTACACGTGTTAGTTCTCAGCGTTTGTTCGTAATGTGGGATACTTAGGTGGAGGCATTTGTGATGTTTCTGTTGTATGGTACTGTCGGACTTTGCTTTGCGTGTCGGACATTCGGATGGTTTATCCATGAAACATCCGTAGCTCGAAGTGGCGGCCCAGGTCAATGATGATGAGTAAGTTACCACTTTTTGACATAATGTGAGCACATTATACTGCGTTTAAACAATCATTATCGATTCGTTCGGGTATCGCCTCTCAAGTTAACACTGAGTTACGCGTAATCTGTTGATCATAAATGCTCTTTTCATTATCCAACAGCAGAGAAGATAATCTATCTTTGAAACGGTTAGCGAAAAGGTCTCGCAAAAATTGGATTTAACAAGGTCCTGATTGGGTCGGATTTCGCCCCTCGACTGTGAAAAATCCTCAGAAATCGAACAGAAACTGTTAATGTATAACAAAATTGACAACCACTCAGCACTGAGGAACAGGGGACGTTTAAACTTGGATGAGCTCATTCAAACAGTTGGTCATTGGTTGGGTCGGAACGAAATGACTTCCAGCGCATCGGGAAATGATAACTATGAGCTACCCAAGAAAAAATATAGAGGAATGCTTCATTTTGACCTTCAGACATTTACAGGGCTCAGACTGGATAAGAGTAAAGAAAACGGTAGCAGTAGCTTTCGTAAGAATGCAGATGGTTGATGCAGTTCATTTTTAAGGGAATAATAAAACATACGGCTGTCCCTCAACACTAATCAAACAAAGCACGGCAATCTCAAAAATGATGCAGGTGAGCCCAACAAAGTCAACAGTGAGTGTTACCAGATCATATCGTCCAAGGTAGATAAGGCACTTAACAAAGGATGTTTAAGTTGTATTACTTTTACTTTCGGGGAGTTCTTCCCTTGGATATCATCGATAAAAGCCAGTTTAAGTTGCCTCGAACACACCTAGTCATAGAAAGAATGGCTTGTAGACGAAACATGGACAGGAAGATTCCGCATGGATTCGATCTATTGTTGGTTGGTGTGGTGTTTTGGTTTCGAAATGCTGGGTGTGGTGGGGTTGTGGGGGGTGCGTGGTTGTGGTGGTTAGTATGCTTAGGTGGTGCGTTGGTTTTTGGGTGTGGGTGATGGTCTAGGTTCACATCTAGGTTCAGTGATCGCAACTGCTTCCACTTCGCCTCATAACCAGGTGGTACTTTCGCCGACCGCAAGTTTATGAACATCTAACAATGGGGCCGAATCAAGGTTCCATCTTTTAAAGATAGAGCTCGTAAAACTATGTGTAATCCCAATAACAGTAACCGGTAAATCTAAGTCGAAGCCATCTCACAGGGACCGGTGTTAGTCCCGAACGTCCAGTGATCCTTCGAACTGCGCTCAATTTACTCACAACGTCTGTCGATGAGATGGCTTCCGAATAGGCCCGCCCGTGATTGATCCTCACACTCTCAGCTCACTGAGAAACCCATTCCTATCCCCAAAAACCGTCGTACAGACTACTTTCTTATTCATAGGTTGCTTAAATGCAAAACTCTTGAAAACTGGAAGGGAAAAATTGGAAACAAACCTCAATATAGAGTTTACCAAATTTACAAGGTCCCTGACCAAGTATTCACGTGGACGTGACTAAATACAACTGCTTCTCTGTGGCGCAGCCATAAAGCGTGAATGAATCTGAGTTACACACAAAGCACTTCTTTCAAGATAAACCGTACGGTCCGTGAGGCAGGCAAAGTCTATTTATTATCCGTTAAGATCGGTGTGCTTGAAATGGTACCGGTGTGGATACTTCTGGCATTGCACGTTAGTCTGACTTGTCACGCGGCAACCGGACTAGTCACAAGCATGCCACCTGTTCTATTCACTCACGCTGCTAGAGTTTACGCACGTCAGTGAGGTGTCACGCGTGGACAGAAATGCTCAGTGGAAGCGCCGGCCTCCAAGAGCATTAGGTTAATTTTATTATCTAATTAATCAATCAGTTAATTACTTAATGTTATTAATCATAAACGACGGAGATATTAAGTAAAAATTCACCCCATCGACAGTGCTAAATTATAAAGTCGGACAATAACCAGTACATTCTGTACGTTACACGGTGATGAATGCCGATGTGTGTGACACCGGCAGAACCACAGTGGCAACAGGAAGTTCGTACAGACTTATGTGATTCCACCACTAATAACCAATGACACCGAACCGAGCCCATCTCACTGAGACCAACGGACCTCAGGATTTCCCGACAAGGCCAGGGCAACTTCACCAGTTGTCATTGGACTTGTTCCAGTTTGTAGCGTTAAACTGCTCAACGTAATGACTTTTCTTTGTGATTATGAGATGCGGGAGAGGGAGTCGTCCCAAACTTTTCCACTGTGCGGACTTAATGCATCTTTTTCAGGCACTTCGTTGCATTGTTGATCGGAAGACTGAGTCACAGCTCCCCTCCGGAGCTGTCTAGGAGCTGTCTCTTATACTGGTCTTTGGAGCCTGAAAGTCATCCATGAAAAGAAAGTGAGTGGGACGCTAAGTGGCAGGGTTGAAAGCCGAGTGGCCGACAACTTCCAACAATAGTGAACTGCGGTCACGGATTTTGATTTGTAACTAGTATCACGGATAAAGGAGAAAGTATTGCCGTTCCTTAAAAGAGGAGGGGTTTGCTTGAGAATAGGACAGATAGACGCGCTGTCACCAACAGCTTTTTATGATCAGCACAACGGACACAACTGCCGCGGATATATATATGCATCATTTTTAATCATCCGTGGGATCTATTTCCTGAGGATGCGCATCAGTCCTCGGTTGTCTTAATTCCGCGTGTTCATTCTTTGGACTGGGACATGTGTTGTAGGAATTGCTACGGGTCATTTCTTCATAGGGTGACCCCGAAATTGAAAACCTTTTGACTGATGAGAGGACATCGCAGCTTTCTTTGGTTGCTGGATATGAACCTTTTTACACAATCGCAGATGGCACATGGGAGATTTTGGGACGACGGTTGACATTGGATGCCCGTGCCTTCTGCAAGAACCGTGTTTCCCGAAAGTAAGTTATTTCAGTTTTCGTTATTTTAGTAAGTGTTTGAGATAGAACTGCCTACACCATGCGGTTATCGTGTACAGCAATTGGCCTAGAAGACCGACTTTCTCCTTATGTACACGTGAAGTGCGTGCATTGCTGTTCTTCATGTGTCCGTTCGGAGAGTGTCCAAAGAAGTGAGATGACTGGGTATCCACAGATGGTATCCAGTCCAACCGAGGAACTGTGTATCAGCTCAAAGACCTGTCACTAATCCCATTAGGAATAAAATCCGCCTGCCCAGTAGCCACTTATCTAAAAACGCACTTCGCGGCTGCGCCTGGAGCAATGCATCCAGGCGTGGTCGCCTTACTACAAACGCAGCACAAAAACTTCAGCTGTAACAGACAAACAGGATGTTCTGTTTCGATTGTCCACTGTACTCCAAAATCAAATTTGTGTAAAGTTGCGGTACTGCTGACAGTGTTTTTCACGATAAATGTTTTAAGCCAGCAGTCTTTTAGAACAAAGACAAGACAGACTATTCCCTGGACAAAGCCATCAAAGATGCCTACCACTCCGCAGCCAAAATAAAATGTTGGTTGAAGGCTATATCGGAGCGCTGCAAGTACGCAATGCAAGCTCGAGTTACGTTACCCGCGCACTTCCAAAAATTCGTGACACCGCCAATTCACTGTTTTCATGCAATACGCATTCATACCATCTAATATCCCTCGTGGAAAGTTCGCCTCGCAAACAAGAACCGGACCACATTGAAATACAAGTTTCTAGGTCTGATGATCCCCGCGAACTCTCCTGAGAACGCTGCATTCTGACAGCATAACCTGGTCCATCGTTTGGGCTTGGCATGGTGCTGTAGCTTTCGTCCTCCTGACTCGTGCTGTTCATTCGTAAGTGCCCGACCGTAGTTTATGAAACAATAAACTAGACAGTACGTAAGATGGTAATCCTAGAGTGGGACATACTACCCCCATTTATACTTCCTCGTATTTACCGTAGGTAAAGGTGACCACGTAATCGCATTTAGGAATGACATTTCGTCCGCCGGTTTCTACCTGGACCACTGACAGAGAAACAGATTAAATATATGATAAGGATATATAACCAACCCACAAACGCGGTGGCCTAAAGTACGTTGAAAGTTACTTCAACGCGGCGTAAAATGCAACGTAAACGTAATGTAGTCGGAAATTACAAATCTCATGTATATCTCCCAAACCACGCAAACTTGACGTTTCCGCAAGGAGGGGAGTATGTATTTCACTATGAAAATTCCGATGGAAACATTTTTAGAACTGGAAATCGATTAGGGGGCTAACACGATGATTTTATCGGAAAAAAAGGCAGAAAATTTTTCCCAACAAAAGTGCAAGTATGATCGAATTTTAAGCACAGCCGATGTCCTCATTGCAACAGAACTGTCATTCTCGGAAAATCTATGTATTTTTTCTGAAATATGCGTTTTAATACTCCGTGAATAATTGGAAGAATCTCTTTTTGCACCAGATGGCGGTTTCCAACTCGTTTCGACAATAAAACACCTTAACAGCGAACTACAAAGTTGCCTTGCATTGCCTTAAATCCAAAAAATAATTTTTTTGATTTGACGTAATTTCACGATTTCGGTGATTTTTCATTAAATTTTATATGATTTCACTTGCGTGCATTTCTTGCTTACTTCTTTGGAATATAAAAACAGAAAATTTTCGCTACAGATTTCGACGGTTTTCGGAAATGAGACACGCCATAATACTGCTACGGTAATTCAAAGACCACGACTGTCTACCGGTCTACCGGTAGGATTGAGTGCGCACGAGTGTAACGTGTTGACTTTCTGATTTATCTGTTTCATTTAATGTAATTTGCCCCCAAGTGGGCTTGAATCGACTTAATTCAATTCTAAAATGAAACGGGTCATCTTCAAATGAACGCAACCTTCGAAAACCAACCCACTGCTACTGGGAAGTATTTGGCGTGTTCTTAGCGTTGCTGATCCTGCGCTGCAATGGAGAAAAATGTTATTCCAACAATCATATGTTATAGCCAACAGCCAATAACGGGCGTTGTAGAAAACCAAAACTTACGCGTGACAGAGTTTCTTCGGAAGTGTTGTGTCGTTATTTTTCATCAGGCCAAAATGTATGCGGCATGATGCAGTAGTTACGCGTGATTATCAGAATGAGGCAAGCAACAGTGAAAACACTAAAATGTCTCCCCCTCCTAGCATGCAAGCAGGCGTGGATGGTCGGATGGAAGGCAAATTAAGTAACACTTGAGTAACTTAACGGAAGCGAACAGGAAAGTTAATGGATCTACCTGTGGGCGTGGTTGAGTGCGGCCGGGAAGAGTTATTGTGTGTGACTGGCAGTTGAATGGTGGGTCACGAGCTCGGTGGAATTGCCAAGACTATTTGAAGGATGACGAGGAGAAGATTTGTTGTAAACCGACGTGTTGAGCCGTGTGATGTTTGTAAAAGGTCGTTTTACCAATAAGCTATCATGGACAAGCTAATAATGACGTTGTCACACGATCCACCGCGATCAACGGTGACGTACTTGTTCTGGCGTGATATCACTTCGAATGGTCCAGAGCGGGGGGACCGCATCGGATAAGAATGTATGCTGGTTGGGAGGAGTACGACGGAGTCGTGCATGTTTTCGCGTAGGGATTAATGGAAGATTTTACATGTGCTCCTTTGACTTATCTTGAACGCGGTTCATTCGGCCAACCAAGTGCGGTGACTCGGACAAATTAGCCGGATAAATGCAGGGATGATGTATACATGATTTCTGCTGGAGTGGTTCAGAGATATTCCTTTGGAGTTTTTCTGATACTTAACAAAGTAAGCGGAAGACATTCCATCTACTAGCGTTCTGAGGATTGAGTGATTATTGATGCCTTAAATGGAATATTGAAACTCTCCATTAGACCACTCGAAAGAGGTGATATGCAATCGCTTTGATATGTTCACGACCAAACCTACGCATAAATTCACGGATAAGATGACGTTGGAATTGCGCTCTTACAACAGCAGTAAACACTTAAGGTACACCAAAATTAGTTGCTCAAAAGAAGAGAAGAGTTTTGGCTGTGGGCTCAATAGTGGTAGTTGGTATGAGGATAGAAATTAGCCACCGAGTGGGCAGATCCACAAAAGTGAGCAGGAAAGTTTTCTCGCGCGAAGGTGGCAGTGGGCCAACAGTATCTGAAAGGATGCACGAAAAATGAGAATTCATTGCGGAGTAGTGAGCAAGTGATAGAACAAGACAACAATGAATTTGACTACGCTGGCAGTTAAGACAGGATTTGCCCAAGTGTCTGCAATTGTATGAACCTCGGTTTATACTAGGCCAGACGTAACGTTGGAAAGTGAATATGCATGTGCTGCTTACTCCGGAATCTGAGAGCGCATGTAAAACGACAAACAGGGATTTACTGCGAGTCACTGAAACAAACGATCGAGAATTAGATGTGGGTACGTCACACACGGTATTGAAGTGAGAAAGAGGAAAAGGGACCTTGGACAACAGGAGAGACGGGGTGTTTCAACATGAGATAACTTTTTAGTTTGGTTGTATTTTTTCTAGTTTCTCCAGGCTTATGTTAGACGAATTTGAAGCCAAAACAATTCCTAAGCTGGAGAAGGTGTCTGCGATGACATTGGATGATCCCAGTATGTGACTAATGTCCGTGGAGCATCGTGCGACTGAAACGGGATGACGGGTTTTACGAGAGTGTTTGCCCGACAAGGACTAGTGCTCATAGACAAGCGGTTTATGGTCGGTCAGAACGGTGAAAACTCGATCTGCTAATAAATGTCGCAAATGCCGAATCGATTGGTAAATTGCGAATGGTCCACTGTCGAATGTTGTGTTATTAGTATGGGCAGGTGAGAGCTTTTGTGATAAGTACGATAGGGTTTGTAGTTCTCCGTTGACAAGCTGTTGGAGGACCGCAACTGCCGAAGCGTTGATTGAGAGGGACATCAAATGGTCGGACTAGTATCAAAACGCGGAAATGGCAATGGTTCCACTT
>LOND01001247.1:51918-64980 GCA_014220965.1 Paragonimus kellicotti | reverse complement strand
AACTCGAAATTTGATTCAAATTTTCTCGCTGTCATTGTCTGACTATATTTTTTGTCCTATTGGTGCCCTGCGCATCAAAAAGTTGTATACGATTACTGTTATTCGTTACCGAATAGCATGCCAATTCATTAAATATTGAATTTTTGGGTTACATTGTATTCGCATCCGTTTTATACTGTATCCGTTTATATTGTTCCTACTGACAATGACTCGAGTTAGATCTAGTAGTGCTCGGACTTGCGATATATTTTACCCCTCCAATTCGGCTCACGATCCGTGCACTAGATTGACGAACGTCTTTTTTTTATAGACGTTGAGGAGTCTACACCGTTGATAGCCTGGAAGGACAGCAAATCACCATGCTAACTTTGCCGTCGAACGTGAGCTTTTCCTCAGAAAATGGCATGTGTGGATGCATTATCGAAAATCCCAGTCCGAGATTAACCCCATTGCCTATCAGCTACATCACGCTTAACTGAGAGGATCGTTTGCATCAGCACTGGCTAACCACACGATTCGTCAATGATCCAAAAGCCTGGTTCGGCGCTCATCTCCAGCGCGGAGGGCTATGGCTGGGTTACCACAGCTCTTGGGTGCTACGGGATGCAGAAACCGCGAATGTTTTGGCGGACTTAAGCATTTTTGCTCAAACATCTTCAGCATCTTTAGCCCTTCAGGTTAGAGCTGCTGACCTGATGGACGGCATAAGCGTTGCGGATACTTCGTCTGCAGCTGTTTCGGGAAAACTTCTGCGCCTCAAAGGTGGTTCTCTTGGTCCTGACTTTATTCCACCTGAAGCATTGCGTTAAGCCGTCGAGCAGCTTGTCAGACCCCTTAGTCTGTTGCTTACGCAATCTGTCTCAAGTGGCCTGATACCTAACGGTTGATAGTTTGCTAATATTATTCCGGTCTTCAATGCTGGTAAACGCAATCGCTCTGGTTTGCTGTCCTGTTTGTCAAAAGCATTTGAGGTGCTTGTGTGCTGGGGTGCTTATCTTCTCCCAACTTCCTTACTGGTGTACAGCACGATTTTAGAAAGTGTCGTTCTTTTGCGGTGAATCTGTCGATAGCTACTGACCAGTGGACGAAATTTGCAGGTCAGAGTATTGGCGTTAATGTCGTTTACCATGACTTCATCAAAGCGTTTCATCGGGTGAACTACTCGATTCGGATTGACATACTTCACGGTTGTAGAATGCAAGGAGTTATGGAGTTATAGCTTATAAATGGACACTGTGGCGTACGCTGCAACGGTGTGTACTGTAGTTGCTAAGACATCTCTGGTGTGCCTCAAGACTATCATTGGCCCGCTTTTATAATTTATTTTCACTGATCTTCCTCTGTTGACTTCGTCCCCGCAGCTGCTGCCTGCAGATGACATTAAAATTGACGTTCAATGGGGACACTCAGTGCCCATTCCGTTCTACAAAACGACCTGAATGTCTTGTTCAATTGGTCTCAGACATGTAAGCATGCGTTCAACGCCGAAAAGTGTAAGGTTATGCATATTCAACACTTGTCGAGTACTACTGTCGTTTGAATGACTTACCTCTTCAGTAAGTTTTGTAGAGGAGGATTTAGGGACGCCACTTTCGCATTTTATGTCGAGCTCCCTCAATATAAATGCAACGATACTGAACCTTGACGCGGTGTGACGGCTGCTACATCCCAGTGACCTATTGGGCTAAACTGGACGGTGTGACGATCACACCGACAGTCACTCATACCAGGCAGGCCAATAGGTAGAGGTCTGACAAACCAGTCTCCTGGTCCTCCAGGTTGGAGGTTGGAAGAAGGTTGGCATCTTTTTCCGGAAAAAGTATCATGCCTGGTACACTGTCACTCACGCGCTGCCTTGCAGTACATGCTTTGATTGTAAACTCTAATCGTTCTACTGTGTTGGCCTGGCCGTCGTGGCGGTATCTCAGCCCACAACTACCACGAATCATCAAAACGCTGTTAACTTCCATACTGCATCGGCCGTCTCGCAGTATAAACCGGGTCGCCCTATCTGCTGCATACAGCAGGTATGGGTAGGCGAAAACATGCTGTTGCTGATCCCCCTACTGTCCCATCCAATATGACTCCTGGACCCCTATCGACTCCCATTTCTAGTAATTGCCCCTCACGTCCCACTATACGTAACCATAATAACAATGTAACGGTCGAGTCCTGTCTCTTACCACTCAGCCTCAGGCCTCCCTCGTCCCTTGCTTAGACCTAGAATGCGAATTAATATAGGTGCTTTCAACGTTCGCACGCTAAAACAGATAGGTCAACAGGCCGCTCTCGCACAAACGTCCGACTCCCTGAATACCGATTTCTGCTGCATTTTGAACACTAGAGTCCAGGACATCAGTGAATATATGGAACTAACAGCACCCACACTGTATACTGGGTCGTTCCAAAGCTGTCGTTACAGGTCAGGCTGGAGTAGGTATAGTTCTCAGCACGACGGCCGCAGCCGCATTGGTAGATTGGATTCCTGTTAACAGTAGACTTTGTGTCGTCCTGCTTGGCAGATTCAACTAAAGTCAGCTCTTAACGCAAAAACTTCAGAAGTCTTTTCATGTTGTCTGTTCATGCCCCAGTTGACTCTAGTGACGTCGGTGTCCAGCACGCCATTATTGGGATCTGGCCGCTCCTCTTCGGTCGACACGCTTCTGATAGTCATTCTGGCCAGGAATATGAACGCTCAGGCCGACTGCCTTGGTGAAGCCAAGTCTCGTTCAGATGACAGGTTTAGAATGGAATTAAAATTCTTGGATTATGGCGAGCGACTGCTGTAACTATCCGCTGGGTGTAAGCCATTTTTAGCCAACACTAGTTTTAGGCATCGTGCACGTCATTGCTATACTTGGCGCCCGCCTTCTCCGAATCAGGCCTGGTCTCAGATAGACCACATAGCCGTTAGTTATAGGTGGCGGGGTTCCATTCAAGACTGTCGTTCTTATTGGAGCACATACTTGGATTCAGATCATGCGTTGGTACGTTGCCGTTTTGTTCTTACTTTCGCTGGGCGATGATTCCATCTAAAACAACGACTGTCTTTCGAGAAACTGGCTATTTCGTCGATAAAACAAGTACCGAACTGGCGTAGAAAACAAATTCAGCAGTTCTCACACTAAAGATCCTAACAGCTGCTGGACACAGACCTCACAAGCCATTCTTGCACGGGTTTGCAGATTGAGCAGTTACTGGATCTTGTGGAAATCCTTGAAGTAGTTAGATACAAGGCGCAATTCTCCTCATGGCAGTTCATGTAACAAGTTTGGGAGAGATCCGTAGGAAACTGAAACGTAGTCTAAAGGCTGATCGTGAGGCTTGGTTAGTGGAAAAAGTTAAGGAAATGGAAACCGCTTTTGCCTTCAGGGAACATCGGCAAACTCTTTAAGCTGATCCGTGCCACTGGTCCCAGGCGACCGTCTGTCAGTGAAGCTATCAGCTGGGCAGACAGCATATTCATGCACAGTAAGTCCAGATGTTTGGAGCGCTGGGCGGAACACTTGTGAGAGTCAATTTTAGCTGGCCTCCTGCTCCTGCTATGTTGCCACCACAAACTTGTAGTGTATCACCTACTAAAACTGAGGATATGCAAGTTGCATTTCAGCTCTCAAACGTAATAGGGCTGCTGGTCCAGATGATCTCGTGCCGGCACTTTTCAAAGAAGGTGGAGAGGCGTTAGTAGAGGCATTGACTCAGTTGTTTCAACTTGTGTGGACGACGGAGACCATCCCTCCGTGCTGGGGTCACTCGATAATAGTTCCCATATTTAAGAAAGACATCAGGGGCGCTTGTAAAAACCATAGGTGATTAGCTTGACTAGTCATTATTTGGGTTCTGACATCCATTATACTTCGTCGACTCACTGCAGTTCGGGAGGCAAACATTAGGGAAGAACAGGACAGGGTTTCGCCCTGGGCGGAGATGTATTGATCAAATTTTTATTTGTTCGCCATATTCTGAGAGTGTCGTGCGTACACCGGCCACAATGACCACATTTTCAATATGAGGACGCTTTTGATTCGAGAGGACAAAGTCGCTTAAACGTAGGGGTGTACCGACTAAGTATGTGAACATACTGTCGGCGCTTTATTCCCATACTTCAGCTCAGGTTAGGGTTTACGGTGAACTGTCTGACAGTTTCAGCACCAGGAGCGGCGTACGTCAAGGCTGTCCACTTTCACCATTTTAGTTTACTTTTGTCACAGACGAAATATTTGGGGACTGACTCCGACACTCACAGGATATCAGTGTGACCTCCTACCTGGTGCAAGATTGACTGATCTTGATTATGCGGATGATAAGCTGTTGCTGTTTATCAACTTTCGAGCAGCACAAACAATATAGGCGCTATTTCCCATTCCAGCTGAACGCGTCGAAGTACACTTTGCAGTCTCAACGTGCAAAGTGCTTTTGCGAGATTGCTGTGATTACGTAAATTTAATGTTTAGATAAGTGAAGTTATGGAGGTTGTTGACCGGTTTGTATACCTGGGAAGCTGCATCAGCGGTGGCGGCGGAGGTGTAGGGAATGAAATAGAAGCGCGTATTCTCTAAGGTTAGGGCGCTATTTTCTATTCTGGACGCACTTCTGGCGACAAGAAGCATCTCTCTGAGGCTTAAGGGTCGCTTTTACTTACAGCTCGGTTGTTTGTCTGCAAGATGTAGGCGCCTCGATGTTGTATGTATGAATATAGATGTTAAATCGCTCCTGGCGATTTAGGGTAATTCACTCAGTAACGCGTATTCGACAATTCCAATAACGCTTATTCAGACGGTCGGGTTGACGGGACTATCTTCCAAGTCCAAAAAACGTCAGAAAAGGCGGTCGAAAGTATTGGAATTTATACGGTACTGTTTAATAAAATTACAACAAAGGTACTATCTCACCTTGAATGTGAATCAACCGGGTACACAAATTATCCAGCAAAGGAGTACAGCATGAGCAACTAAGCAAGTGTTCATAAACGGCCACCAGTCAACGGAAAATGACCTCATTAAAACAATCGGTTGCAGATGAGGATGAAAACGTGTCAAACAATACCATGAAGGAAGTTTTAACAGACAACGATATTTGTAAAATGTAAGAAAGTAAACATTTCATGTACAGTTATGGTATAGAATACGTCATGGGTCGTTTAGTGCACACAACAACACAACGCAAAAGCAAATTAGGACGCGGCATCTTTACAAACAAATCAAAGCATACTCTCAGGGATTCAATCGTTCCGCATTCATACGGCCAGACAAAACAGACGACAATCGTAACCAAGACGAATTCACAGATCCAACAATAGACGTACGTACTTTTAAGTAGTCAGAGCTGTCCTTTCCCTTCTTTTTCTTCTCTTCTTGCGCTATTCTGTTTTTTATTCCTTCCTGGTTTGTGGCAGTTTAAGCATCAAGTGTTTGATACCACATATGTCTTGGCTGTCTGTGATGATGATGATGATTGATAAGGTTCGCATTGTATTAGGGGACACCGTGAGGGGCTGTTTAATTTACGACGGTCGAGACCTGGCTCCTAAGTAGAAGACGTGAACCGTCTTGAAGTATTTGACCACTAATGTCTGCGTTCAATCGCTCTTATCGGATTGCGCCAGCGAGTGTGCAACGAAAAAGTTGAAAAGCGGGCATTAGGTGGTGATTGACAAACGTGTTCTTTTGTTCACTCCTTAAATTTTCACATGTATTAAGGATGCCAGCTAGTCGTTTGCCACATCGAGCACTGTTTGCCGACGCTGCGGCTGACTGGCGCAAGGTGCGAGGTGGACAGATGATGACCTGGCGTAGACAAATGAAATCGTTCACGAAGGGGTTGGCCACTGTAGGTCGGGTTCGTCTCCCGGGCTGGGGCCCTCGCGACTCACAGAGTCGGTGGCTTGAGACGTTAGGTGAGATGGCGGCTAACCGAGCTCAGTGGCGTGAATGTTGTCGTTGTTTGGCCGAGTTGTCTGTGAAGTGAGTGTACTTAGTGACGCGGGGGCAGTGAAATCCATAGGAAGCTGTCTTGCTGATGATCCTTACTTTCACATGTGACTCGGTTTGTTTAGCAGACGTAAGTACCTTGATACTGAGTGCTTGAATATAGGCGAGGCCATTTTTAGTAGTTGGGTCGCTTCTCCTCTCCTTCTTTTTCCTTCTCTTTCTATATAGGGTTGTTTTTTCATGGTTGTGTGGCAGTTAAGCATCAGTGTGAACCACTGATGTATTGCTGTCTATGATGATGATGATGTGATATATCTGGTCGTCATATGTAGTGTTTTTTATTCCATCCTCTGGTAGACGTGAGTTGGGGAAGAAATACAACTTGGCAAGATAGTGAACATTCGTTTTGCATGACGGACTAGTCATGCCGTGTTATCGGTGGGCGCGACCGTCATTGAAGTCTTTAGGTAGCAGTAGAACTTCTAGGCTGACTTGCCGGGGGTTTTATGGTTGGTTAAAGGGCTACATAATGTAATTCTTGACGTGTTGGTTGGGTTTGCCAGTACGGCATGTATAGTTTCTTGAGGCCGACAATCGAATCCAAGTAACTAAAAAATTTAGAGAGAGCGGTTACCCTGGACATCTGGTTACCTGAGTTGGTAGCAACCCCTAAGTTTCTCTGAAGCAGAACAATAGTAACAGAAACCGTATGCACCAGGCAGCTGTTAGATGTGTCGTTGCAGGTAGTTTTCAAATACTGATCCGTAGAGGGTACGAGTCTGTACGAGTTTCATCAAATAAAAAGAGGGGAGTATGCAATGGCGACGATTTAAAAGGATGACTGCGAATTCTGTTGAAGATCAGTACACGTATGTCAGATTTTGTTCTGATGTACGAAAACGCACCGTGTCTTGTTGCCTTGGAAAGTGTGTTTACTGATGAGCTTCGTACACACTTCTGAGCATCGAAAGGAAATAAATATGTTAAGAACAATGTCAGCATTCTTTCCTGAGGTCATATGTCTCGTGGTGTTTTTATGTAGTAGAGTGTGTTCCCTGATTAGATGCAAAGTACTATTTCAAGATTTGGACGTTCTCTTTTTCACATTCCTCATTACATGCAATTAGCATTGGACTGTAGACTGTTTCACTTACCTGGTGATCGCCGTCTTTTCGGCCGGCGAAATTTCTCGAATAAGAAGTGTGCCGTCTTCGCTAGCCTGCGTCGTATGTGTAGTCATAAAACGCCTGATTGTCATTAAAAGGAGTGCATCTAATGCTTCTATACAGTCCGTTTCACCCTTTGGTTTAGTGACGTAAGTTGTTCGTGAGGAACGCATCAACGGACTTGCTGCTTTCAGTCATCGTTGTCTCAACTGGATGACTCACGTGAGACGTAATGAGCGCTTATGTAATGCGGCCATTCGTCAACAGACATTTTAGAAACTTACACACACGATCACTTGGTCAGGTACAACTACACAGTCCGTACTGCTTGGGGCATGTGCTATGCGTGACCACGCGGATGACCGTTACGGATGAATAAACAATTGCCGATTGGCGGACATCTATAAGCTTCTAGTGTGCAGAGTTATTATGTCCAAATAAGGAAGTCATGTCGAGAAGGAAGCGCACTCATTTGTTACCGGGAGATACAAGTGATTTTGGCATAGGCTAGGTCAACAGATGACATGGATGATGCCCTCGCTCGTGAGCAGTTCTCGTCATTACCAGGGTGAATCCACGCCCTAACCTCCCCCAGGCAAAATTGACATTCTTTGTACAGGTCCTGCTGAAGGGCCCAACTGACGAAAGCCCTGACATGCTGATGACGTTCAGCCGCAGTGCACTTTCATCACCGTTACTTCATGTATATTTGAAATGGAACTTTACATCAGCCCACTCTGTGCACTAGGTTGGTCTTTTAGGTGTACTCAGTTCAAAGCCGGACATGGAATAGAAATACGAACGATCAAGAAATCAAACGCATATTGGACACAAATTATAATTGGCCTCTTATGATGCGGAATGACACCGGAACGCAAAATTCTCCAGAGGGTGGCGGCTAAAGTGCTTACCAGAATTGTATGTGTAGTGCCGGTGGCACGAATGAGCGAATAGACAAAGTCGGTCCCAAGCTTCAATCGGACGACAAGAGAACCTCCTTAGGAAATGTTTTTGGACCTAAGGGCTACTTTCGACTTGGTTGCCGGATATGTCCTCTGGGACTGTCTCCATCGCAGAGGAGTTCCAAAGAAGTATGCCAACCTATTGAAGTTGTGTGCCCGCTCTGACCGCAGATTGCTCATCTCAAGCGTTCTCCACTTCAGTTCGCGTTCGACAGGGGTATCCGACCCCCTTCTTTTTCAACTTCGTGATGAGCGGTGTTCTAAATGGCGCCCTCAGAGGTTTCGTGACCGTTGGAGTCGAGCTTCTATCAAGCAGTAATCTGACTAATGTTGAGTATGCGGACGACATTGCTTTACTTAGGTTTTTTACAGAAACTGCCGAATCGATTAACTTATGTGGTTGTTCCGTATGGTATGCGCTTTCGCATACAAAGTTTATTGTTACAGGGTTGGATTGGCACTGACCTTTTTTTGATGGCGGACAGGCTATCCAAGATTGTTGATCGCTTTGTCTACCTGGGTTGTGTCATCTCATCAGCTAGTAGTAGCAACGGTAGCAGTAGTCCAATTGTCGATAGCAAACAGGGTTTACAGTGCGTACGTACGCTCCGTGTTACTCTGTGAATCAGCAACGTGGTCTGTTCTTTCGGTAGTTGCATACAGACTCAGTTTTTGACTACCGTTGCCTTTGCCAATTAGCCGAAATCACACGGGTTGACTGTGAGCAACATGGCAGTACGTCAGCGCGTATCTGGGAAACGTGCAATTTCATGACCGGCCATCGAGTTAATAAAAATGGCGTAGCAAACAGGTTCGTTTGGGGTTATTCACCATCAGTCCAAATACATAAAATTTTCAGGAAGCGAACAAAAATAGTAACAAGTTTAGTTAAGATCAACCCCGCCTCGCATTGGCAACATTTTTCCGTATAGATGTATTTGGTCCGATGATCTACAACCGAAAATTAGCCTGTTCGCTGCGCCGTTCTTTTGAGTACTATGTGGATTTTTAACTACAATAACAATGCACACTCTTGATTAGTCGCGTAATGTTTTGCATATGTCGACGGAGCGTCTGCCGCATCATCCTCATCACATAGGCCTTGAGCCTGACTCTGGCTTGGGCCGCTGCTCACCGCAACAGTGACGTGGAACATCCTACGGGAAGAAAACTACTATGGAAAGTTAAAAAAAAATTGATAAACGAAGGTTAAGCTGATATTAATGCAGGTACGCCATTGACTGTAACACACTTCCATCTTTGATAAC
This sequence comes from Paragonimus kellicotti, assembly GCA_014220965.1. Lineage (NCBI taxonomy): Eukaryota > Metazoa > Platyhelminthes > Trematoda > Plagiorchiida > Troglotrematidae > Paragonimus > Paragonimus kellicotti. The sequence continues at coordinate 55,654 of LOND01001247.1, read as the reverse complement.
GTTTCTAGTCAGAGTTGCATGACCACGAGGACCCCATCCAGGCAGGCGACACCTACCCACTTTGCTCAGTGGAGCAGTCAGGGTCTTCATATTTCGTGACCACGTTGTTGCTTGACCACCACGTGGTTTCACCCAACTGTTGGTGGTCTCAGTATATAATGCCCGGTACGGTAAACGCTCAGCTGGCATGCGGAGTACGTGACCTAACCATCGTGGGCTGCGCAACACGATTGGGTGATAAACTGATCGTGCATCCTAAGCGTTCCGGAATACGCGCCGGCGAACTGCCGTATTGCTCACGCGATCAGTCCACTTAATGTGGGCTAACTGGCGGAGACAACGATGGTCAAATACAGCAAGTCTGTTGACATCTTCGTTGCAAACAGGCCACGTTTCCGAACCATAGAGCAAAACAGAACGTACGCAATGCATTATATGCCCTTCCTTTTTGTGACAATTTTCGATGTCACAGATGGCGTGGGTTGGCAAAGACAACTCGTGCCTTTGCTATCCTCACTGATATCTCATCAGCAATATTACAAGCTGACGAGATAGTGCTACCCAAGTATGTGAAACTGTCCACAGTCTCAAGCGGATTACCTGCAATAAAGAAAGTAGGAAGTGGAAATGCCCCAGTCTTGAAGTAACACTTTGCACTTTGAAGGTGCGAAGCGCATTCCATACAAACCAGCCCGGTCACTCACCTTGTTCAGCATGGTCTGCATGTCTTCGGCAGAGGGGCTAAGTAAGACAATGTCATCCGCATACTCCATGTCGGTCAACCTAACTGCAGAAAGAAGTTCAGCACCAGGCTCACTGGATTCCTCAGGCGCACCTTCCAGAATGTCGTCCATGACAAAACTGAACAAGGGGAAATCGGACACCCTTGACGAACACCACTAGAAGTGATGAACGCCCGAGACAGTTATCCATAAACTCTCATCCTGCTTGCAGAGTGAGTGTACAGTGATCTCAACAGATTCACGTATTTCCCTGGTACTCCCTTGCGAAGAAGACAGTTCCAGAGAACGTTACGAGCAACTGAATCGAAAGCAGTCTTCAGGTCCAAAAAGACCACGACCGTCGGCTGCCTATAAGAGTGCCGATGTTCCAAGATCCGTCGCAAGGTAAAAATGTGATCAACGCACCCTCGACCGGATCGGAATCCTGCCTGTTCTTCACGTATCTGACTTTCTCTGGGCTTAGTGAGCCGACGTAAAATAAGGCCAGTGAGTAACTTGGACGCAACAGACACTAGAATAGTTGCCACATAGACGTCAGACCTCCATTTTTGAAAACGAGGATTACTGTCCATGAGCATTAATCATCATCATGGTCTGGTTGAGGCCAGCTGAACTGTTCTTCAAAATGTTCAGCCCACCTGTCAAGTCGACGCGATTGATTGGTGATAAGTGAACCATCTTTTTCACATATGGTCTCACTTACACCGACTCGACGACCAGTACAACCATGGATCGGGGAATAGAGCTTTTTCATATTCCCACATAAAAAAGCTCGTTCCATCACTTTCAGCTGTTCAACAGAGTGGTGCTGACGGTCTTTGCGCAAGCCTAAGAGACAGGGATGAAAAGACTGACTGATCTTGATTATGCTGACGATAAGGTATTGCTGTTTGACAACTTTCAAGCGGCACAAACAACACTGGACGCTATTTCGCGTTCTGCTAAGTACTTCGGAATGCGCTTTGCAGCCTCAAAATGCAAAGTGCTTCTGCAAGATTGTTGTGATCACGTAGATTTAATGTTAGATAATGAAGTCATGGAGGTTGTTGACCGGTTTGTATACCTGGGAAGCTGCATCAGCGGTGGCGTCGGAGGTGTAGGGAATGAAATAGAAGCGCGTATTTCCAAGGCTAGGGTGGTGTTCGCTAATCTGAGACACCTATGGCGACAGAGAGGTATTTCTCTGAAGCTTAAGGGTCGCGTATATCAGACAACAGTGAGGGCTGTATTACTTTACGGCAGCGAAACCTGGCCACTCAGGGTAGAGGACGTGAACCGTCTTCAGGTATTTGACCACCGATGTCTGCGTTCAATCGCTCGTATCGGGTGGCACCAGCGAGTAAGCAACGAGGAGGTTAGGAAGCGGGTGTTTGGCACTGATTGTCAAACGAGTTCTTTTGTTCAGTCGCTACACTCTGCACGACTTATGGTCTGGTCCATGATCTACTAAGGATGTCAGCTAGTCGTTTGCCACACCGAGCACTGTTTGCGGACGCTGCGGCTGACTGGCGCAAGGTGCGAGGTGGACAGATGATGACCTGGCGTAGACAAATGAAATCGTTCACGAAGGGGTTGGCTACTGTAGGTCGGGTTCGTCTCCCGGGGGGCCTCGCGACTCACAGAGTCGGTGGCTTGAGACGTATAGTTGAGATGGGCGGCTAATAAGAGTCAGATGGCGTGAATGCTGTCGCGTTTTTTGAACCGAGTGTGTGTGAAGTGAGTGCACTTTATGATGCGGGGCAGTGAAAGCCGTAAGGAAGCTGTCTCGCTGATGACGCCTTACTTTCACTCACAGCTCGGTTGTTTGTTTGCAAGGTGTAGGCGCCTTGATGTTGTATGTTTGAATATAGACGTAGCTATTTTTAGTAGTTAGGTCCTATTGTCTTATTGTCGAAAGACATCTGGCAACACTCAAAAACTTTGAATACACAAACTGCATGCGGCAGTGGCCAGAGTAAGACGTCAATGTCTTATTCGCTGAGCTCTTGGGCTGGGCAAGCCCCTCAATGCCAAATGAGTCAGACTCTTCAGTCTTGGCACCCAGTGGGATTCCCCACGAAAACCCTGTACCCCGTTGTCTCGCAGGTGAGACTTTTGGGTCAGCGACTTCGGGTGGGGTCCCTCAATTCAACCCCCTTAGGCGGCATAAACGACCAGGAAGTATCAGAAGTATCTTTTTTTTCCGACGGTGACATTTATTCGTTGAGAGTTTTTCCTTCTAGCTTGCTCCTCAAGTTTTCTATCTTCCTATGCCCCCGAGTAACAAGTTTTTTTCTAAAGGAAGCAACAGTAGTCCGACATAGTAGTCAGTAAGCTGCTCTGGCAAATACCCTCCGAAGCCTGAAGCCTAAAACGTGCCATGTGTCGGGGACGCCAACCTACTATTGCAGTATCCTTATTACTTCATTTCTTCTCAGGGTCTTCAGTGTGGACGAAGCTGAATCTCGTGGTCAAACTGGAGTAGGAATTGCAGCGTTCTAAAACAGGGCACTACTTGCTCGATTGGATCCCAGTGAACAGTCGCTTATGCCCTCTCAGATCCAATACATCGGTTGGTCTGCCAAGACAAGCCATAAGTGCGTTGCATTTCACTGTATCGACGTACGTCTCAACGGACAACTATTCCGATGTTATCAAACATGTGTTCTACGAGGCCCTTGGTGACCTCCTGAAGCACTATGATATCATTATACTAGCCAACGGTTTTAACGTTCAGCTCGGTCGTTTCTCTTCAGAGGAGAAGCGGCTGACAATGGGCAAAAACTGCTACCGTTACTGCAGTAGTTAGGCAAACCTACTATGAAGAGGTATGTTCCAGAGAAGCTTCGAACTTGCGACAGAACAAAATTTCTGTCACGCCTAAAAATCGTATGAACAAGCGTTGCTTGATTCCGCCTGGCTCTGAATACAATGACGATCATTAACAGCTTAAATCTAAGCTGACCACAAGCTTGCGCAAAGACCGTCAGCACCACTCTGTTGAACAGCTGAAA